>JAQQRF010001847.1:0-14938 GCA_030523145.1 Trissolcus brochymenae | reverse complement strand
TGTAACGTCAACTCAATCTATGAAAAAAAAATTTTTTTTTCAAAAATTTTTCTAAGTTCACATTCGTGGATGATCCACGTGGATAACTTCAATTACATAGTTGAAATATGTATTGTAGATTTGATTAAATGCAAGAAAAATGTAACACATGACTATTAATAAGAAAAATTATTATGCATGTAGCAAAATGTAGATATTATTCGAGTCCTTCAATTAGCTTTTAGTACTGCTTCAGTAGCTCAGCGTGCAACAACAATTGCCAAGTAGAAATTTTCAAACGTCGTTGCCATGTTCTCGTGGAAAAAAAATCTATGCATTGAGGGCAAAATTGTTCTTTTTTAAGGGGGGTATACTTTAGAGGTGAATTACACGTTTTTAATAACAAAATAACACGAAAGACCCAAAATTTTAATCATTACATTTTATTTATAGTCATTTTTTTGTATTCGTTCCAGGAACTTGGCTCTCAACCTCTTCCTACTATTGTTACTGAGGATGCAGATCCTGCAGGACCCTCTTCACAGGACCAAGGCCATCGTCCGAGAGCAGGTACAAAATTAATGGATACAACAATTTGTTTCTATTATATGGGTGGTACATTATTAGATTTGAATGAACACTATTATAATGTCAAAATTAGTGTGAAAAATAAAATTTAATTATTTTTAAGTTTATTAAATGCATAGACCTGATTTTAATTTGAATGTTTTGTAGGAACCTGGGGATCACATTCAAGAAACATTCGTAGAGCAACATCGGGCAGCGCGCCGAGTTCAGGAAAATCAACGCCGCTGCCGCAGCAACAGGAGTCTATCTCGAGTTCGTCCAACTCAAGCAAAGGAAAAAAGGCCTCCGGCACCCGATCGGGGTCCACTAGTCGTAGTAACAGTCGTAGTAATAGCGTCGAGCGTCGGCGGAGTGGCAGCAGTGCCGTGGGAAACGACGACACCGCTAGTCCTACCAGAAAGTCTGCCCTTCTCGACGCTTTTAGGCCCAGGAGTAAATCCGATGCTAGCAAAACAAGAAAACCTAGTATTATAGCTAATATGAAAAATGCTGTACAGGTGAGAGTGCTATTATTCATCTGTTCAGCTTTTCATTTATTATTTACTAACCGATATCTCGTGCTTCACACATATATTGTTATTATTTCTCATGTTTTTTTTCTCATTGCTATCACTATAATAAATATTTTAAATATGATGACATATTCATGTGACATGACATGTGATATGTTTTTGTTCATTAATTTACACTCATTCTTTTCAAAAATTACTTGGCCAAATAACAATCTTTTTTAGTAGATATTCCTATAATCATTATAAGTCAAATATACTTTACAAATATTTATATATTAGATTATTAAAAAAAAATCCAAAGGTCTTTTAATTGTTTTTTTAATTTTCTAATCTATGTATATTATACAATTTTTTTGTATTTATATTTCATGATATTTGCTACAATTTTGCATGGAATACATTTTATTAAATTTGTTTAGTTTCCTAATATTGTTTTAATCGAGGATTTTTGTATTTCCTCAGATTAAAGAATGTTAACCAAAAAATCATTTATCACTTTAAAATTACCTCGTATGTCGCCACACATTTCCTCGTTCATGGGGTAATGAAAAAGAGCTTTAGCAACATGAACATGAGGTTGAAAGAATCAAGTAGTTAATATTAATGAAATATGACAAAGCTGAAAGTCAAGTTCGCTTTTTCCTGTCACAATTAACACCGTCAGTTGCTCCTACCAGTTGTTTTTGTGTTCTTTTTTTCGACAATTATAAACAATAAACCATCAAAAGTCTCTTATTTTGCAGCAGTCCCTGCACAGATCTTCACACGGGAGTTCGTCAGGAGACGTTCGCACAGATAAGGATCACCACAGGGACGCTAGAGATCCCAGCAATCGGCCTAGAGCAGGCTCAGAAAGCAGAAACCCTGTCAGCAAAGTTATGGACCTCATCAGGCATCGCAGTCATAGCGCTATCAGTTCTGAAGATAAACGAAAAGCGGTAATTTCATTTAATTACAATTTCAAAATTTTCTGTAATCCTTGTCGTTTGTTTAAACATCAACTTCATCAACGAACGGTTAAACAGATTCCTTCCGTTAGAAAATTATATATGAAAAAAAAAAATAAAGATAAAAAGACAGACATGATCAAACAAGTTGCTTTGTTTAGAAAAATTATCATTACTTGAAAACAAAAGTAATGATTCAATTTTAAAACAAAAGAATGTGCCTGAAGAATTTTCATCATCATTGATAAAAAATTGAACAATTGTGCACTTAGGTTTGTGACAAATCATTTTCGAAACTGCAAATATTACATAATTTGTTTATGTCGCAAAACAGAATTTAAATTTCAAATGATATATTGTAATTACAAAACATTTTTTTTATTGTTTTTGGAAGTGATATTCGGATTACTCGAATTGATAACTTAAAGGTATTCGAAAATCTGGCAGGGATCTTCTTGCGTTGTGATATTCAATAACGTCACAGTCGAGCGCAAAACTGTCAGATCTAGAATTTGGAGGGGAGGAAGAGGAATCATGCGAGCAAGTCACTAGTCATGTTATCCGCTCTCTCAGTCACTCGCGACGCTCTCCACAAAAAACAGCTTGACCTCGCACACACCTTTTAAGCCCAGGCTCACTTTCAGGGCCTTATTTTCTTTTCTTTTCATTTTTTTCCAAGATTTTCCAATTATACAATTTTCTTTTTTCTATTTCAATTTTTGATTCACTTTTTTGTTTTATTTAAAAAAAAAAAAAAAAAAAAAAAAAAAAAAAAAAAAAAAAAAAAAAAAAAAAAAAAAAAAAAAAAAAAAAAATCATTTCAATGAAAAAAAACGCTTTAATTTAAAAAGATTCGAAGAAGAAAGTTCGAACTCGAATTTTTGTTTGTGGAGTGAAAGAGAAAAAATTTGTTTAAGATGTAAAATTAGACCTGTGTAAGTGAAATTGAGATAAGTGTATCGGAGTGTCTGTAAGATGCAAACAGGAAAATGTTCATTTGAGCGATAGTGCAATTGAAAAGGACGAATTGTGTTTGAAAATCGACGTTGATGTTGTGCTAGATTATTGACTGCTTTTTGGTGGAAAATTTTTTTGGATGCTAATTGTTCAGTACTGCGCTGTTTGTGTTATGCAATAATCAATTTTGGATCCTTTTCATAAACTTCACAAACATAACAATGATGAGCAATTTTCAAAATTCAACCAAATGTTGAAATATTATCGGTTGTTTTATAGAATATAATTTATCTTTTAAATATTTATATTAAATGATAAAGCTTATTTTTATTTCTAGTTCATTCGTGTTTTTCAAATTATAATGATTTTGGCTCGTTGAAATAACAATACGCGCATGCTGTAACATGTATCGAGATATCGCTGTTTCAGACTGCAAACCAGACTTTTTTTCTCCTTCTCCTTCTGTTTTCTTTTCACCAAAGTCATCACCTTGTCTCACCTGATGTCAGTTGCGGGGTTATCGACAATAAAACATTTCCATTGCAAATAGCACGTGGATCAGTCACGAACGTTTTCAAATTGAAAAATATTTTTTCTCTCCTTATTCTACTATATCAAAAAAAAATTTCACAAATAAACAAGAGCTCGTTTTTTTAATTTAATTTAAAATAATTTTTTCATCACTGTTTTAATTTAAAATACTTTTGTATTTCAAATTGCAGCAGCGCTATTTGAAATTAATTTTTGAATTTAAAATATTTAAATGTGTCAAGCTTCGTTGTACGATTTTGTTTTCATCGACAGATTTTAGCCATATGTTTGCAATCAAAAGAGTGTCATCTTTTGCTAATTAGTTGTTCGTTTGATCTTCTCGTTTTTAAATTGCAGTTGAAATCAGAATTGGTCATAATATAGAAATACCGTTAAAAAAATTGTATGTCTGAATAGAGAACTAGAATAGGCTTTGTTAAGTCGTTTAATGACGTACTATGATGTTGAATAGTAATCCTTATTCTGCTAAATAAAACAGTTTATGTGTGATCATTTAATTAACTTATGTAAGATTTCATATTGTAGATAAAATGGCAATGGATCAACTATCAATCGACAAATGTTTCAAATGTTACATCTTCTATTTGTTTCATCTAAATTTTTGTAAATGTCATTCCATTTAATTCAACATAACATGGTGACTGAAATTCATAACAAGTACATAACATGAACAATCAAAAAGGGAGATGAAAAACATATTTATCAATACAAAATTGTTGTTTGGAATAAAAAAAAGCAATACAGCAATATAAAATCTATAATAATAATAACAAAAACGAGTGCATCTGCTTCGAGTAATAATAAAAAGTTGACAGGTCATAAAAGTGGAATCGTGTTGAGACAATATTTGTTGCAAAATCCGTAATCAAATGTTGACGAAGACGCGCATAAAGTGAAAAGATTCAGTGCATCGCACTATGTCTTCGTACTTTCGCTGGATAAAGGGTGGCAAAAAGGATGACATTTTTGCGGCCAAACCCAGGAGCCGCTCACTTGACTCGAAATCTTTGGAGGCCTCTGGCATTCGTCTCATATTACAAAATGTACTTTTTTCAGACATTTTAAAACGAGAAAAATTATTTGAAACATGAAAGCATGCCATTTTTTTAATTGCTTTTCTATTCGATTATTAAAAATTCGCTTGTGCAAAGTTCAATGGAAAATACAATTTTGTAATCCTTGAAAACAAATTGATGATGTATAGAGCAAATTTTAAACATCGTTGGTTTGCTAATTAGCATTGTTCATTTTTGTTACAGAGAGCAGCTGCGCAACACCAGTTGAACCAATCTTCTGTTCAGGGTAAGTTTTCATGTTCAAGTTTGTGCGCGACCTTTTATTACTGTTTTGAGGTTTTTCTACATGTCCTTAATACATATTTCTGATTTAATTGAGAAGCAAATTTAACGAGAGGGTAATGTATTTCTAAGAGATATTATAATATAACAAGATCTCTTATTTTCAGCTAAGGAATGCATAACATTCTTCAGTTGAGATAAATTGTGTCTAAGATAAAAAGTATTAATTTCTTATTCTCATGAGTATCACATTGACGAATTGCGACTTGGAAAATTGAAGCAATAAACAAAAACAAACAAGTTTTTTTTAACAGGCTCAAAAAAACATGAACAAAATAATGAAACATACAGTCTTATCTTATTAAATGTCTACGAAAAATTGCATATCAAAACAAAATAACATAAAAACTGGTCAAATTTTCATTTTAAAAATAAAAACGAATTAAACAAACGTACGAATCAAAAAGAAAGAAACAAACATTTAATTAATCATCATTTCAAATTAGGTTAGAAAAGAACAGAAAATAATAATAAATGAACACTCGTACGTTGAAGCATGTATTTAATTAAAAATACTTTGAAGGGTACTTTTCTCACTGTGGCTTTATTGAAAATTTTCTACATTATCAAGAACCACAGGTTGTCCACTAGATGTCGCTGACTGGTTGCAAAAAATGCGCAAAGTCGGGTTCGACCCAGCGGCAAAGCAGTTGTGCGTGGTAGTTCACAGTGTCGTGTTGTGTACGGGAAGCATGGCCAAGTGGAGCTGCGCGTGATTACGAATTGCAGCAGCGTGAATGTAAATGAATGTTGCGTTGCACCGCGCGTACGTGACTTACTCGTGATTCGCGAGGGCCACTATACGCGCGCGTCCTTCTATAAGTGCAAAAACTCAACCAAAGTGAAAACAGCCTAACTTTAAACCGATAAAGAAATCTTATCTCAAGCTGTATTTACATTTTTTTGGCTCTACGTATAACATAAACAACAGGGTTTAGCGCGACTACTACACTCTGAGGTAAGTTGTTTTGTCAATTTCTTTATGTGATCGTTATTTTTTTTTCTTCTCCTTTTTTTTACTATTTCATTTTGTCTCAATGAGGTAATAATTTTCAACACTAAATGAAACGTGATTTCTTTGTCAGAAAGAGGATATCTGACGGAAGTATGTTTTTTTTCCTTTGTTTTTTTCTTGCTAGTATAGAGGCAATTTGTATCCTTCCCTAAGGCAGGTATTTTTGAAGGTGACCTTTATTAAGGGCTTTGTTGTCAAACGTTATCGACGGCACGTACACAAACAATTTTTTTTCTTTAAAAATATTTAAACCGGAAACTAATTGACTCCATGTTTTATACTATTTCGGTTTTGGTAAAATACAATGATTCATTTTTTTTTTTTTTGCATATTCAATGAATATGATCTTGTGATCGGTCAATTCAGCAAAACAACGTGAAACCTAAGAACGAACGCCATCTTTTCCGCACATGTTTATACACTTCTCTCTCTCTCTCTCTCTCTCTCTCTCTCTCTCTCTCTCTCTCTCTTCCTCTCTCTCTTTATCTGTCTCTTCACTTTTGTTACACGATTCAAGGTCATGCAAGGTTCCCCCCCATGAACTTGAACGTGCATGGCGGTCGAAAGTTACGCCAAAGAAAATTTCCTTTCTTCTTGTTTTTGTTCCTACTTGGCACGCTTGTTTGTTTATTTTCAAGTTCTGTTAACGTTATTTTCGTTTGTCTACACAAGCTCGGGTCAATTGAAAATAGATAAGAAATAGCAACAAGATATGAAAACGAAAAAAAAGAAAATGGATAAGCAAAAAAAAGATGATTTATCAGAGAATCAGATTAATTGCAAGTTTATCGTAACACAAGATATTTCGACTATTTGTCGAATGTCTCAGGGGAAACGAAAACAAGGCGGTATTTAAGTACACGAGGCATAGCAAATGTACTGTTTATCATATCAAACGCACGGGAGTTCTCTGCGAGAAAAAAAATGAACGATATTCACGTGGCGCCGGTTCTTTCATCTGACGACAGCGCGACTTTTTATTTAAAATCGTTATCGGAAAATCCATGACTCATCAACATTTTTTTCCTTCTTCTCATCAGGCAATCAACTCGAAGAATAACGGAAAAGAAAAACTAAGAAAAATGTAATTTACTTGCACTTGCAATGATAAATCAATTGGCTATAATTAAACGCATTGGAGAATAAAAATAATGCTCAATTACGTTTGTTGGGTTAATTGTAACAATGTCAGACGAAGCGACCAACCTTCGCGAATTACAAAATGTGACTTGATTTGTCATCATTTGTTTATTTAAAAATTGTCCTTTTTCAAATGTGAACTTACATTTTAATGTTCATAATCAAACATTTTTAAAAGATACGTTTAACAGTGATTTATTCTGGTATAGAAATATGTGAATGAATTTCTAAATTATCAGAAAATAATGATGACAAAAACTAAGATGCAAGTTCTCGTTATCCTATCCTAGTTTGATCGACCAAAAAAGCTTAGCGGAGCAGACGCGACCCAGTTGCCATCGTCGAACATTCAGGTTGCTGAAACAATATTTTATTTAGATCGATGATCCTCTCGTGAAAAGTTTAGGTGTGTCTTGAAGAAAATTGTCTTAAACGTGCCAAAGGTTTCATTGCAAGAGGATAATCAAATAAACAGGCGAGTAGGAAAGTCGTTTGTTTACATCGATTGAGAAAATGAACGCCAATCAGCAAAAATATACGTCGAATAAACATTTTTATTTTTTGGAGCAAGTCCAAGCATAAACTGTCAAAAAGGATGCAACTAGACGAAATAGTGCTAAAGTGCAATTCTATGTATAATTTCGTATAAAACAGGGTATAAAATAATAGAATCAAAATTAAATGAATGATGTGGTTGGTTTCAGGAGAGTTGCTGATAGAAGATGTGATGCCGCGAGACATAAAGATGCACGGGATTGGGAGTTTACTGTCGCATCATGCTTCGTCAGACAAGTCCCGAGACTCGACAGGCTCAAGCTTAGACCAAGTACGAAAACAGGATGCAAAATACTTTGCGGAGCTGCTCAAATATGATCCGTCAAGTTCAAATAAAAAGCTGGACAAACACGTATCGAGAGGCTCGGTGAGCTCAACTTATTCGTACAGCTCTTCCCTCTCGTATGGCTCGTCTGTCAGTTCAAGCTCGTCTATGAATCAGGGCTTTCCGTTACACTCTATCTGGAACAATCATCACCTTCTCTACCAGACAGCCCATGGCAATCACCACGTTCAGGGATACCACTTTCCCCATCCAATTAACCACTTCCACCTCTATAACTCATCCAACTCGTCGAGCAGGAGAGCAGAGGTGGTCGAGTCACCGGCAACCAGCCCGACGGATCAGGAGAAGCATCACCACCATCACAGTATTCATGAGATGATCAAGCACTTCGGCAAGAGATTCAGCCATATCAGAAGACAGAGCGAGTGCCAGGAGGATCCCAAAAATAAGGAGGACCAGTTTAGAAATAGGAGCCAGAGTTTGGACGCCGGCGCTAAGCACCAGATGCGATGCCGAAACCTAGCCCTTGAAACCGACTGTGAAACTACTTATCGAATTTATGATAATATCCTCAGGCAAGGTGAGGATATTATTCTGGATGCCAAATTGTTACAGCTGTTTTTTACACTTTTTTCTTAACCGGTGACTATGACATTTCCCTTTTGAGGTCACAGCATCTTTGATATAGGTGTATGTCACAAGAATCCATTAACTTGACTACGTAGTCTTGTAGAATGTATACAAGACTATTTATACCGCTGATCGTGTTAACCCTCTAGGTACTAATTTTGGATATATGCAAAATGATCAGTTTCAATATTTATACAAAGATACGATGAATTGTTGATGACTGTATTGCAAAGTTACGAATTGTATGTCAATAAAATCGATATTGTGAATTGATAGTAAATTTGTTGATGATGATAAACTAGAAACATATGGTAGGTTGGTTGAATCCAGAGAATCAACAAAGTATAAAAACATGAAATACAAAACAAAAAATAATCAAAGTTTTGACATTTTTAATTATATTAAATTAATAGTTCATTTTCCTTATCATATTTATAGAGTTTATGAATAAATTGAAATCAGTTTATTTTGGTTAAACCTCTGAGTCTTTGAAACTTTATAGAGTAATAAAAAATGGGAATTGTCACTATACTCTTTATTCAATTGATAGTGATTATTAAGATATAAAAAAAAGTTATAATTGCCAAAAACTAAAAATCGAACGCCAAACTCAACACCATACTCGCTTACTTAGCTTGCTAGGCTGTCAAATCACATAAGAACCGACCGTGAAACTTTAATACGACTTTTATTACTTTCGTTTTTTTTTACCTATTTTTGGACTTGAGTAAATTTAAGACAAATTATATCCTTTTCGATGATATCTTTTTTTCAATGTATTCAAATAAAAAGGTAAAATCAATAATAGATTTAAGAACCCAGAGAAAAAGGGGAAAAAAATGAATTTGAAATAAAAATGAACAAGTTCACGATGAAACCATTAAAACAATAAACTTTTGTTTGTTTTGTTTCTTAAATTTGAATGTCTTAATCTTTACACGACACACTCTTGTTGTGTGCTTAATTAGTACGAGGAAACTGTTTCATTTTAGCAAATTTTAACTTATGTTTTTTTTTTGCTTTAAACTTGCAGTTCTATTATTTTCGAACTGGTTTCTCCAAACTTTAGACCCAACCTATACTATTTTTTAACATGTTCTGCACATATCAATCGCCAAATAATTTTAAAAAGCTCGCCTTGAAAAAAAATTTAATTTAATGATTATTAAATGAATAAAATTAATTATATTTTTAGAAAATACATATTTCACACATAATAAAAAAATTTTAATAAAGGCAATTAGATAAATAAAGATTCTGTTAACTTTTTTTGAAATAAAGATTACATTGAAATGTGAATGGAAAGGATGAAAAAAGATTTTTTCATCTATTTTATAAAAACGATGTTTCCGCAAAATATGTGAATTTAAATCTTATTTAATTAGTCAAATAATATAAATTAAATCAACCGAAAACTTCAAACTATTTAAAATTTGACAATCGGAAAAATCGATAATTTTCAATCATTCTTATTGTTACTGCAATGTAAATTAAATTTATGTCTGCAAATGGGTTGGTTTAATTGTATCTTTAAAAGTTAAAAACAATTTTTTCATAACAAAATTTGCACACTAACCTATACTGGTCCAATAAAATACACAACACCTTACATGTATTTCTTATGGGAAGTGTTGTGTTTTTTATTTGGACCAGTGTATTTTAAACAGCAGCTGATCAAATACTGCTTTTCTGAGCGCTCAAATGACAGGCATGATAAAGTTATAAATTTTCTATTGAAAAACTAATATTAGAGAAATTTCTTTTAGTGTTAAATGCAATGTCAGTGAACTACAAAGCTCATAAAAATTAAATTCTGTGACAAAGTTTCTGTGTTCAAAAAAATGTGAAAATTTCGATACCAATTTTATTTGGCTTTCAAAAACATAATTCAATGATTTATAATAGCTTCAATCAGTAATTGCCAGTCTCGCCAGTTTGAAAAATTTTGTTTTTCGGAATACTGACATAATATTCATGTAATAATAAATATATATTCTTGGATAGTTCAAGTATCAATTTCATCCTTAATAAATCGATTTATAATTTTTTACACATATTTCTCATTATAATACAAAATAAATGTTGGAATGACGCCTTACTTCGGACACTGTTTGTTAATTTAAACAACATTGGTTAGAGATTTGTTTTATCTTTAACAAATAATATCGTTAAATAAACTTGTTAACGGAATGTTTGTTGAATAACTAGTACATGTGAATTTTATTGTTAAAGTTGAAACGAAAATTGCAAAATTAAGATAAATGTACCTACTATCATGATTTCAAGGATTTTATGATTTTTGATATAAGTAAACGAAATTAGTTTCTGATAGATATTTTTGTAGAAAACATTTCTATGAATCTCAGGTAAATATATAAACAATTGCACTCAAATGATAATAATTATTAATATGGAAAAATAACTAGATGCTTCAGTTATCGTGATTTTTTTTCACCCTGTAGCAGTTATCGTGACCTGTTTTGTAACGATTATTGTGACGTCTTGTGATTCTGACAAAATTGACTGAATTATTTATTGTGACGAAGAAAAGTGCTTTTTACAAGCAAACGTAAAATGAGAGAAATAAAAATGAATTTTTTATTTTTCATGGCATTAAAACACAAAATCTATCCGTCCAAATGGTGTCTTACTAACAATCTTTATTCATTCTAACAGAACAAATACACGGAAAAAAAAATTGCAATAATTTTTATCAAAATCGGTGTAATTTTTACCAAACTTTTGTTAAAAATTATTAACTGTTTAGTAAAAATTACCAAACATTGAATAAAAATTATTAAATTTTTCGGTACTTTTTATCAACCAGTTTAATAATTTACATCAAAAATGGATTCTGTCCTCCAGTTATTAAACGTTTTAGTAAAAATTATTTTATCTTTTCTTATCATGTAATTACTATAATTTTTATATTTTTATTACGCTAAATTTATTCATAAATTTCATGATAGTGTACCGGCACAACTGGTGATACATTGACCATTTAATAATAACTGGAAATGACCTAAATATGTAATTTGTTAACATATTATTTATTGATTGATTGATTTATTTATTTATTTATTCGCATTGCCCCAAGATAAGGCAATTCGAAGATTGCACTCTTCCTTAATACAGTAAATTTATTTTATAATAAATAAAAGTTATTTTATTTGAAAATGTATTATAGTTCAAAAGAAATCAACTGTTTATTATTGTATAAAAATTTGATTGGATTTGCAAACATTGCACAACGCAAAGTTTGATAAAATGTCAAGCGCAATTGATTTGTACAATCTCAAATCAAAATTTGATCAAAGTGTGTTTTTAGGCCAGATAATTCTTGTCTGAGATGCAAGTTAAAATTATACCAAACATTTCTGTGAATTTTTCGTCATTCCGAAGGCAGATGAATATTTAAAAACAAAAAACCATTCAGAGAAGTAATAATTTTAACAAGTCCGAACTAGTGACATGCTTGGAAACACATTTTTAATTGAATTACGTAGACATTTGGTTATTGATCCTTGAACCGAAACAGGTTCGATGAGATGCAGTTTCGAGTTATTAAAAAAACGACTGTTTTTAATTTTCGTTTCACTTTTCAACAGAACAAAAATCGAGTCCAAACTTCACTCTTTATTCTGTCGAATCATAATCAAGCACTATGCATTTAATTGGAAACCTATTGATTATTAGTACACAAATGAATTCATTTTAACTTACATTTTAATCTTGGATTATATTATTATTATTTTTTTTAAGTGGTGACTTAATCTTTTTAATTAGCTGATGAAAATAGTCTGCAGAAGCAATTGCAGCCAGACGTGGTATACGCGGGACGCATCAATCAGAGTCTAATTGTTACATGTTGTAGGCATCGGAGGTTCGGCGCGCAAGCTCCGCGCACATTTTGCTCTATCTGCGCTGAATAATAAACATCGAGAGTGCTTTTTACCTTGACCTCGCGAACGGCCCACTTCTGTAGGCTGCATTGTAAAACCGCAAGCGTTGACGGAAATGCACATATGTAAAACTTGGCTCATCATCATAAACAAAAAGCTCAGTTCGATTTCCTTTCCTCATTCTTTTTTTTTCTTTTTTTTTTCTTCTGACATTCAGCACCTGAGAATCAAACTCTTTTCAACCTTCAAGTTGGTCGAAGACAATCTTTAAAATACAGATTTAGATTTGTATTTATTTTTATTAAAAAAAGGTAACTTACAGATTTTTTAGAAAAGGAATGTTTCGCCCATTTTAATTTAGATGAATAAACATCTATCGAATCGAATCAACGTTGAAACTCGTACTACTTAATTTGCAGATTGAAATGACATGAACAAAATTTTAAAAATGAAAGAAAAATATGCATAAATTTTTTATGAAAAACAAATTTAATAAGTAAGAAGGACGTAATTGCATAGAAAATGGAATTGCGTTCGATGGTGCGGTTAAATATTTGAATTGTGATAATTCAAATAGAATTGTGGTAAAACATATGAAATTCAAAGTAAAAAAATTTGACTTCAAAACAAAACGTGCAGAAAAATCACTCTGGTACGAGACAACGATATTATGTTAATTCAGTTGGTCGTTAAAATTACACATCCTTACATTATGCAACGATCGCACAAAATAAAGACTATTCCATAAGCAGAATGCTAATGAAAACCAGAAACTTCATTCAAGTATAGTGAAAGAGCTGTAATTGAATTCAAAACAAAAAATCATATTTCAAAGTTATTATTATCAAAGAAATAAATAAAAATAGAAATTCTTAATTTAATGATGGTGTTATGCTTGAAGGTTTCACAAATAAGAACTTTGATAACTTTTGATTCAAACTCAGTAGTTTTATTATTCTTCTCTGGTACAATTAAACTCTCGTAATTAAGCCGGAACTGACTGCGGACAGCCCGGTTCCCATATTTAAGATTGATGTTTTCGCGGTGTTAGGAGGCGTTCCGCCCAATCAGAGCACGAGGAGTGGGTGGATTCGGACAAGTGCAGCGTTGACATAACGTGACCAAATGCACGTGTAAAAATGCTTGTTTTGACAAAAAATCGCGTTTTCGGTTGCTGAGTCGACTGTTCAGCAATTTGGCCGGATGCAATCCAGACGAATATCGTGTATCAAGGATACACAATATTTATTCTGGATTGAAATAAGAGTAATTAATTCATAATTATTTAAAGTTTATTATAATGAAAATGCGTGTTATGCCGGGGCATAACAATGGGCATATCAGTTACAATTCATTGACAACAGAAGGGTTGATGCAAAATTTTTGTTCCAGCATCAAAATACTAATGTTGAACTTATACATTCAAATATGGATTATTCATATTTGTTGTATTTCTATCAAGTTAAACATCCAAAATTATAAACTAATAATTTTGCAAACCGATTGTTCCTTCTGTTGTTGAATAAAAAACATGCAGTATGTATGATTTTTTCCAGATATCCATTAATAATTTTGTTATCTGAATCAGAAACACGATGCACCAAGTGTTCAAAGAGGATGGATAGTATTATATATTTGATTTGCAAATTATTATTATTATTATTATTATTATTATTATTATTATTATTATTATTATTATTATTATTATTATTGTGGAATTTTAGTGCGGGTTGTGTTAATTGTTTTTGTTTGGGATGTGGCTCATGATTCGATAAACACCGCGTGTACTTTTCAATAACTGTCTTGACCTGAGTCTGGACCCTTTTCCCTTTCTCATTCTTCGACCCTTGCCCCACCCACGCACACTCACAACCATTACCCATTTTCCAATTTCCCACATTATTATTATCATCATTATTTTTAGTATTATTAACGACGTTGTTGTAATGACATTTTTCATTAAAAATCATTAAGTATATTTTTTTTAGATTAATAAAATCGTATAAGAGAAAATAAAAAAAAATAAAAACGTTTAAAACATAAAAAATATTATTTTAAGGTACGGTTTTCTTTCAATACCTTTCCCGTATTAAAATAATATTCTATAGTTAATTATTGAGAATTGATGAAAACATTATTTTAATTTTAATTTTACATTCTATGAATTAAAACGTTAACATCAATAGATGCATTTTCGTAGGAGTTGAGATATGCACGGGCCATTAAAGTGTTAGAAAAAACAACCGTAAATCCCTGCTTATCCCTACTTACAAATGATTTTGTTCGACTGAGCGAGCAAAACGAAGATAGAGACAGATTATTGGATATTGGGGTTATTTATTTAATAATTAAAACTCGCGACTGCACACTTCCGTTTAACAAGGTTTATTATCGACAATTAAAATAGTATCAGAGAACGTCTTTTCGGAAAGAGTTCTCGCACTCAAGTAAGGCTTAGGTTTTTAAAAATCATCCACAACAACTAACATCCCTTCTTTTACTTCATCCCTACTTCTA
>JAQQRF010001845.1:0-16963 GCA_030523145.1 Trissolcus brochymenae | reverse complement strand
GTCTGCGTCGATCACCCCGAGAGGACGATTGGCTTTTCACGGTCCAAAGGCCACCGGGTTAAGTGATTTCCAGAGGCTGTTTCCAGACCCTATTTTGTGATGATGTTAAAAGTTCCACGCGTATCGGTTTTTTCCGGACACAAAAAAGTGTCACGCGTATCGCTTTCTTTTAGGCCGACGTTGCCAAAAGGTAGAGGTCGATATTGGGATTCACCATATTCCCATCGACGTTCGAAAGTGCACAAAGTAAAAGGTCCCAGTACTGACCAAAAAGTCAGCACCAGGACCAGAACACTTCGAAACACTCAAAATGCACAATGCAAAAGGTCCCAGTGCTAACCCGAGGGCCAGCACCAGGACAATTATACTTCGAAACATTAAAAGTACACAACGTAAAAGGTCCCAGTGCTAACCCGAAGGCCAGCACCAGGACCATGATACCTTAGTGTACTGTTGAACGTCCATACATGTGTTCTTCAAAGCTTGGTAACTCGAAGAATCAATATGTCAGATCGTTCGTTCAAAGTCATCCGAGGACAAAATTTGTGTTCGCGGTCCATCAACGACACTGAGCCCGGCCACATTCAACACTTAAGCGTCTTTTTGTAGTGATTAAAAGTTCCACGCGTATCGCATAATTCTAGACACAAAAAGTGTCGCGATATCGCTTTCTTTTTAAGCCGACGTTACCTAATGTACAGACAGTCGAATGAACGTCTGTTCGTCCATTGACTTTCATGGGATTATCCGGTGAGTTTGGAGCAACCAAACCTTAAAGATTATTTATGCACCCATTCGATGAATGTGTATGTTTTATCAGGTCAATTTCATGGAAACATCCATCACAATTCAAACAATTATACCTAAGACGACTTTAAAAGCATTTAAGTTAAAATTTAAGTAATAAAACATTGAATTTTATGTTTTCACTCTATAAGTAAAAGTTAACTTACGAAACTGTAAATTCTCAAATTAAAATCATATGCAATTTTTTCCATGTAAACAAAATAAATAACTACCTACAGAAAATTACTACAGAAAATGTGTTAGTTATTGCAGATACGTCAGATACGTTGTTAATGTTGCAAAATTTGAAATCAATTAACATTTCAATTTTCGTTGCGAGTTTAGTACCCTTTTAACATAAAAAAATAGAGAAAGTAAAAAGAAACATTTATAAATAAATAATATAAATTATAAATTAATGCGCATCATATTAGAATATTTATAACCTTTAAAAATTCTGATGCAATAAATCTTTTTGACGAATTAATGAAAGATTATAAATCTTTAGAGATTTAATCCCCATGAAAATGAGGAAAAAATCAGTTATTCATTCAATTTATACGATTGTTTTATGTCGAATCTCAAATTATCGAAAGAATAAACAAACATAAAGATAATGAACGCGGGTTTTATCTTCTAACATAAACAAATTTAGCTGATATGGTTTATGTTATAATAAATGTTTGAATGTTGACTCTCAAACCGAACTGATTTTGAAAGTATCAGCGGGCTTATGTAATCCTCTTAAGCCTGTTCGTAGTTTGGCCTTATTTAGTTAATGAAGAACGTATACTTAATAACAGACCTTAGTTAAAAAGATCATGTATTTTCCGTATATTATCAATGACAATATATTATTTTTCATCAAATCATATATTGCTCATATATGTTTGAATATATGTTTCATATATGGACTATGTATTGGCAATATATTGTCTATGTATGGTCAATATATTCTTGCAAATACTATATTGTCAATATATGTTTTTGTAAATAATAGATTGTTGATATATGTTTTATGTATCGACAATATATAATGAATTGATGTTTTGATATGAGGGCAAACAAACATTATTGAATAGGAATAGAAATAATTAAAGTGTTAATTGAACACTCAGATAATTAAATTTTTATACACTTATAAATTATTTCATTGTGAATTAAAATAAACTAAAATAATGTTAACATAATGCTGAGAGAATTAATGGTAATAAACAATTAATTGCAATAAGTTTCTCAATAAAGTTGGTTTAATTTGAAAATGGTACATAAGATATGGTATTATTTTATAGTATAATAATGACAGAACTGTAGGAAGACCAGATGAATTAATCCACAACAAAATAATATAATTAATGCTAAAAAGTGACAGATGATCAGGCCGAGTAAATAAATCCGTTGATCGTGATTTGTCCATCATCATATTACACTGAGAGAAATTTTATCGTTCTTCTTCTTTATCTATCTTCTTATTATAAGGCAATATTATCATCAGAATATCCGTTGAATTTGTTATGTAATATTATGAGAGGTCCTAGTCTGGAATTCTATGATAATAACCTATATTCACTAAAAAAATTTAGTTATTAAGCTCTGATTCCATTTAGAATAAACCCTGTAAGAGACTGCGTATGATACGTAAAAAATCCTGGTATTGTCCTAGGATTCAAATTAGTATCGTCTATTCGTCTAAAATAAAGTATAGAGAAATAATGCAGTACCTATGACAATACGTGGTTAATCATTGGATAAAACTAGGATTTTTCATGGTATTTTCAGTGTTATGCGTCATTCTTCACGACGATGGAACGCATAGTACTAAGATTCAACCTCGTATCATTCGGTCCAGTTAATTATTTTTTTAAACCTCAAATTGAAGGGCCGGATGCAATAACCGGACTTGCGCTCGGAGGGTCTCTTTTCAAATCGAATTTTTGATTTCGATATTATTTAAATAGCAAAGATGTTTTTTTGATTTAAAGAACAACTTAGCTAGTTAAAGCATTACGAAATCAATAATTTTCTCGATACTTTTATTTTAAAAACATAACCTCCGAGCGCAAGTTCGATTATTGCATCTGTCCCTTCAATTTACAACTTTATAAGTTGAAAATCACATCTTTATTTAATGAACATGTTTCTTCCTTAATAGATAAGCATTTTTACTTATAAAACGATAAAATTTCTAAGTGTAATGTCAGATTTTAGCATAGAGAAATTTTCGCTGGTAACTATAAAAGCGCTACTATATTCGTCCGCACCTCCTCTCACTTACTCATCTTTGTTTTCTCACATAGGAATGCGTACAAAAGAATTCGTACTTTTGCTCGCACTTTTGTTTGATTTAATGTATATATAATATATGTGTTGGTACAGAAAATATAATAATATAGGAACGATGAAACATTTTTTTATTTTTTTCTCATCCAGTCTGATTAGATTCTAATTTTTTCGCATCCTATAAACAAGGATGTTCAAATAATGACTAGGATTTTATGATTTCATTATTTTTCTATAACTGTTTACAAGAGTTGTTACTAAAAAAACAACAGATTTTTAATCTTCATGTCCTAAAGAACTTCGGCCCCTCTTTCTTCCATCGTTGATTTTAATCAAGTTTTATGCCCTCCCATCACGGAAAAGAATATATGTTCTGAATATATGTTATTGTATATTGAATATAATTCTGGCGAAAATTATATATTATATAAAATTGAATTACACAATGAAACTTCAGTGGAACATACATTTATCTTGTCCAGCTGAAATCCAGGTGCATCGCAAACTCGCACAGGTACTTTTGGTTAGTTTTCACGTTTGTTTTACTTTAATAATATTTAATAATATTTATTTTTAATAATATTTAATAATATATTTTTGTTTGATTGTTCTTATTGTACTAAAAAACGTCTTGATGCACGACTGTTCTATTTTATCGCGATAGACCATTTTTTTCTGAAAAGGAAATCACTAAGAATATTCATTAAATGTATATAAAAATGTTTATAAAATATATTTTTAACAGCAAAAAGTTTAATAGTTTGAATATGTTTTAGAATATAATTTTGATCCGTGAGGGTAAGGGCTATAGTGTGATCATCGTGCAGCTTGTGGAATGTGTTTCGAGTATTTGACAGGTTTTTGTTATTGAAATTGTGTTGGAATAGTTATTATTACGTGAATCAGTGTGTCACGGTTGCACGAAACTCACTCGTACCAAAACAAATTGGGAAAAATAATGTAGTACTTGTGGATGGCAAACATTATACTATTGTTGTACTCTTGAAATCGTGGGAGTGCGTGAATTTAAATCAATATTAGACAATATATACTAAATATATTAGACAAGGTTCGTACGCACAACATGTATCTACAGCTTTTGAAATCATTTGCGCGCAGCTATAAACCAATTATACATGTATTTTCTAGACCGAGATCATAATTAATAACAAAGCTTACAATTGTTGCAATTCTGCGGATATCGACTATCAAATTAGTCAATCATCACGCAGAGACGGTATATTGAACTTTGCCTGGTTAACTTGCAAATGATATCACATGTTAATTGATATGTATAAATATATTACTGATGGCCAAATAATTGAATGCGACTGAGTTTGTTAATCTAGTTCCAATCAGCATGGGTAAAAATGTATATATTGCATGGAATAATGAAGTATATGTATAAATATTGATATCAGGGACACAACATATTAAAGAATAATTTAATCTGTGTTTCTTTACTCTTGATTTGCACATGTTGCCCATTGATGAATGATATTTCAAAATTTCTGGCATTATTAAAAATGAACGCAGCTTAAATTGTGTGAAATACAGGAGACACATTATTAAACAACAGGATATTATAATTCCGTCGTAAGAGGTTGTGCTTTCTCGACGATCACATGGAATTCAGTTTCAGTGTAGAGTCTGCCGTCGGGCACGACCATGGTGATCCTGCTGTCAAGAGGTACATCGGTGATGGTGCCATTTTTACCGATGATGCCGTTTTGTTTGGTGAGCACGTGCGGGACGTTAGTTGGTACACTAATCCAACGCTTTTTAGCATTCTCGCATTGTTTCCGGCGACAGCAGTAGGTGGTGAGGACGACGCCGAGGATAATCAAAAGCAGCGCTAAGCCGGCCAAGCCCAAAGCCAGAACCTGTATTGACTTACCAATGGTGCAGCTTCGTGCTTGGAAATTTGTGAAGCTAATGGAAGAGGTGTCCTCACCGTTACCGTTAAGACAAAACAGTGCATCGGAATTGTCTTGGGACAGCACACTTGTCGAGCTAGTTTGTCCCGAGTAGAGTTTCAGATGGATGCTGGTGTGGTTGAGAATGTTTTTTCTCCAGATGGGGATTTGGTGACAGTTACAGGGCTGGCTTATCAGAAGATTGTCCATGTGAACGCGGAAGCTGCCCCGGTCAAAGTAAAAAGAACCCTCTTCGAAGTTGGCGATGCTGTTGTCTTTAAACTTAAGATCATAGACATCAGCACCAATGTTCGCTGGTCGGTTATCACGGTCTGCTTTAAATCCAAAGAAGGCTCCCAGGGCGACATTTTCAAAAGTGTTGTTTTTTATGATTACGGTGTCTCGAACACTCACGTCGAAAGCTTCGCCCTCGAGGTTCTTAATTAGACAGTTTTGTATTGCGACAGTTTCCGGCCTTTTCATGATAAAAGCCGAGGACCTGATGGTGCCCATCTCACAGCCATCGAGCATGAAATTTGCATAAACTTCAACGTCGTTCATGGCCTTGTTCGGTATAACGTCACCTAGGCTACTTTCTATGATGTATAAATATGTGACATCGAACTTTTTGAACGCTTGAGCCTCCAGCTGATCGATCCGGCAGTTCTTCATCTCTACAGTTTCCGTTTTGTTGATGTTTGCAAAAGCGAAAGCCTGCACCTGTCTGACCCTCACGTTCTGCAAACTGATGGTTTTGATATTTCCTCGGAACACAGAACTCGGCAGCACATCGATGCTGCTGTTGCTGATGCTGATCCTCGTCTCTACTGATATCTGTCGCGACATCTCGAAGCTTTGCTGCACAAGGCTCAGGTTTCCGATATTTCGCAACTCGATCGACCGAAGATTGTTCATCTTCACAAACGTTGAATTATTTACACTTACTGTCTGACAGTTCTCTATCGATATCCTATTTGTGTGCGCACTCAGCTTCAGCTGGCCCTCGGATGAAAGGATTAGTTCCTGAAACAGTATGCCATCGTCTTGTTATATTGTTGATTAATTGTTTAAACAATAGCACGAGTTCTCTATTTGGTTTTGTATGTTTAGAACAGTCATCCAATCGAACTCTCACCTCTGTGCTGTCGTTGCAGTCGCAGCTAAGTCGGCCGTATGAATCGCATGAGCAAGGTACAGAATCGCACCTGTTAGCTATACTAGGTAAGCCCAAATAAATCAGGCCGATTACAGCACTGCCCAAGACTAAGCGTGCCACCGTTGTCATTATTCTATTCTGTCACACTTCTTTCACCTTCATACTTTTTTCCATGGCGCTGTCATCGGCGATAGCGCCGATCCTCAGTCAACATCATTCATTAATTGGTGCGCGCCTATGATGTTGATTTCGAATTAGACTCTCTTTTGCACCGCACTTGTTGTCCCATCAAATTGCTATTTATCCACAACATTATTGCTCCGACTTATTTTATTCACTTTCTAGTGATTGTCGTTTTGATGTCTGAAACAAACAATGGTAATTAATTAAGAACCAGATGAGTTATCGTAATTTGACTTTGTCTCTGTGATTAAATTCTATATAATCACTACATTTGTTTATTATTATACAACTGCTAAAAACTTAATAATTAACTTAGTAATACGTCAATAGAAGAATCAAATTAAACAGTTTGATTGCTAAGCATTTTGCTTGCAAGTTATATAACAATCAAAACGTGCCTTTGCGCCACGGGACTTGTTTTATTATTATATAAAAATAAAATAATTATTCGTAATATAAATAAAAAATAAGTATTAGAGTGCAAGGCTTACAAGTATTGTATGACCCCACGAAGATCACGAACTCTGGAATGTTTATTTTGTTGGGGGGGGGAGGGTATTAAAACTAACAAATATTATATATCGTTACAATTTTTTAGTTATTATGTCTTTAATCATTGTATTAATTAGTTATTTCGTACAGTTATAGTACACTGGTTGTTTTTTGTCTTTGAATTTTGTTTCCAGTTATTTTGTCCTTGGACGTTGCATGCCTACAACCAATTAATCAAATATATACAATTTGTTATTGAAATCGATCACATTTCGTTATATTAATATAAGATAAACACACTAAGAGCACGGACTTGCAGCTAATGTTCTTTTCCCAAGGTGCGTTGCAAATAAGATGTTTACACAGACTAGCATAATCAATTATTGAAATCGCATTCCGGCCATTTGTTACAAGATAAATATTAATACATATCAATTTGGCGATACACCCCGCTTTATCGGTCACAAATTTTAATGAAGATGAATTTAAAACATGACTCTCCCGGTGGATTTTTTCCCGTCGTGGTTATGATGATTTAATTGATGTAAGCCCACTATGTACTAGTATGTTTAATTGTTAAATATAAATGGCATATCAATAGCCAAAAATCGTATTTTACTTTGGTCAAATTAGGTTTGATATATTTGTTTGCTGTAACTTTTTAATTGCCTGTTTGTTGTATGAATTCACACTTTGCTCCGTTCGTTCATAGTTGTTATGTTTACGTAAATTGACTTAAGATATACCTGCGATGACGGAGAATAAATGTGAGTTATGACGTCACATGTTAGAATAAACTCTTACAGAAAGGTTAGTGTTACCCGGAGCGCGAACAGCGACTGATCGGGCCGGTTTTCTTTCCACCTCGACCACGGAATGAGCGCACCGCGTGAGCAGCGCGCGCACACTCTCTCGCATATTTCTTTACCCGCATCAACTTCTTATCATTTGCGCATTAGATAAATTTACGCATGTAAATTGCCTGACCAACGCGAGGTACATCATCGAGATAAGACATCCTGTCGGATATATCATAATTATTCGCTTGATTCCTTCAATTGTATTATCAGTATTTAAAAACACGAAAAATAATGTTTATACAACTAATAATTTTGAATTTTTAATAACTAAATTTTTAGTAAACTTAGCTTTTTTCCAAATAATTTGATTTTTTGACAGTGTTTTGTAAATACACTGGTGTAAAGAAATAAAAAGGCATCTAGTAAAAAATCGAAAATTTTAATCTTCTGTAACTTTCACAAATTCCATCGTATTTAGATGTTTTTAATGCAAATTAAAGAAATGAATTTAGTTTTTCAGTTTACATCAAAAAACATCCATTTCACCTTAAAATAGAATTTTTACGTCAGATTAAAAGTATAATTGATATAATGTGGAAACGAAAATAAATATGAAATAAACATCTATTATGCAAAAAAATAAACGTTATAGTTGAACGAATGTGTAGTTCGAGGTAACAAACAAAATTGACCAAATATAAGAAAATGGTCAGTTTTTTCGAGTTTTATAATTATTCTGTGGAATGAATCCCTCACGGAAGAAAATATATTTGAAAATATGCACAAAAATATATGTCAGATATATAAAATATATTTCCGGCAAAAAGTTAAAATAAAAGCAGATAAATATGCAATGAAAATTGATTCTGTTGCAGTCAAACGATTCTCCCAAGATATACGAAGGGCAGTAAAGAGCTATTTTTCAAAATTTTGTTGTCAAACAAATACCTTAAGAAGGTAGGGACTTTATTTATAAAAATTACAATAGCTGTTGTTTTTCTAAATACTGAGAAGAGCGCGATTCTATAATAATGGGAGAATTTGTAGCACTATAAAACATAGTTTTTCGTTCAAGAATGTAAACAAACAATGATTTCTACCAATAACCTCGCCCTTGAAAATTAAAAGTCATTTTATTCTAAGTTCAGTTTCTTTGTTTAGGAATGTGAACAATCAGTGAGAAATAGGCGCTCTTCTTGTTAGATTAATTTACAATCACAATAATAATTTTAATTAAACAAATCTGTAATATCGATAACTTCCGGTTTGAGATCACCTTAAAGAGTACGTGTACGAATGGCGTCGACAAATGCAAGAAAAAGAAACCAATCTGAGGAACCTTAACGTATGAAAAACAAAATTTTATTCAACAAAATCTTGGTAGCACACCAAATTTAAAATATTTGGAGGTTAATTCAATACTGAAAATACAAAAAATCGCTTTTCGTTTGCTAAATTCGACGAAATGATTCAACTTACCTTTGCGTATTATCAGGAAGTTCAACAAAGATCAAGGATTTCAACTTAACAATTTTCAATTGTGTATTTTAAACAAATATGTTTATGGATGGAAATACTCATATCTGAATTATGGGTAAAAGATTCTTTTCACCTTGTTGCCAAAGAAAGGCGAGAAAAAAAACTAAGATAAAATATTTTTTATTTTCAACAGCGCTCGGAGTCATCCAGATATGAAAAAGTTAAATGTTTTAGATCCATTTGTGACTGTGTCATAAGACGAAGTTCATACAATAAGATATATAAAAATATGTCTTTTTAAAGATGCAGTTCATGAAATATCTAAGAAGGTAACAAGATTCAGTGCGGTTGTTACTCACGTTGCCAATAGAAAAGACGAAAACAGGTAGAGGCAGGTGGAATAATTTTGACGGGTCAATTATTATTGTTAAATTTGAAAAAAAGTAGAATAGCTATAGAATATTTATTGGTACAAATGTAAATCCTCATTTAAACGAAGTTTGATCCGAAATTATTCAAATGTTAACTAACTATGAAAACCAAAGTATCGAGTGTTTCGATAATTGGTAGTAGTTCAAGAATGACAAAAGGACCTCGCAGAAAACAAATGAAAATTACGTTTGAACATTTTGAGTGACGAAATGTCATTTTTATATTTTAATATTTCAAATATGTTATTTCTAAGTCAGAAATGATTGAACTTGACTATATAAAGTAAAATATTTTGTATGTTTTTTGTCCATTTGATACACAGAACATTGGTATGTGTGTAAAGACAAGGTACAGGAATTTTAGTAAAATACTATTCTTTATTTTAGATATTTGGTGGTTCTAAAAAGGACCGATTTGTGGTTCTGATCTTGAAAAAGACCGATTGGAGTTAAGGTGTTCTGAAACAGACCAGTAGGCTTGATGCACTTCTTATAAATGCTGTGCTGATGCTTATAGATGCTGTGTACATAGAAATGGCCTTTGAAGATTTCAGTGACTGATTAATTTTTATTCTTCTTGAAGTAGTCGATTACCGGTATCTAGAATGCAGTTTTGTTGTCTAGAATTGCATTTGCTTCTTTAGTTAAGAGTTGGTGTTGTCCTCTGGGAAGTAGAGCAGGCATTCTCCAATGAATACCTAAACGATCCAATAATTCCACAGCATCTCGATAATCTTTGTCGACAATGACAATATCGCCTTCTCGAAATTATTCTTACATTTTTTCAGCATCTCTGTCGAACTCATTTTGAAGAATTGGAGGCAAAGTAAAATCCGTTGATATCCCAAACGTATCCATCTGGTGTAATATTTAATACAGGTTTCATGAGATGTTTTCCTTTATGCACAGAAAATGATTGACGAAGAGAGTGATAGTTGCTACTTTTCTGTATATAGCTGTATGTACCATCAGTATAAATGATCATTTTCTTAACATCTGGTTCTGGATTATAAAATTCATTCGCAAACTCCGTAACGTGGCTGTTAATGTACTGCTCCCTCGTGACTGTATCCAGTCCAATATTGGTAAGAACGAAACCTTGCATCAATGATTTTCTGACTGTTGAAATAGCCATACTCACTGCTTGTCTACTTGTGTACTGGAATATGACTTTCAAAAAATCGTCGGACAGTCCTTGAAGCGTATTGCATAAGAATAACAGAAGGTCCATTTTCCATATATATATGTTACCATTTTCACATGAAACAGGATCACAATTGGTGAACAAGTAATCAAATTGTTCCTTAGTAATTGGTGAAAATGCATCGAATTCATCAAATATTAAACTATTGATATTAACGTATTTTGGGCCTGTTTTAACTGTTTGATGCAATGTTTGTAAAAATCGTTTAAGTTCTGGTCCTCTGAGTAAATACGGCCGATAACATGACAGAGACCGAGAAGTAATGGTTCTGATATGAACCCTTCATTGTGCAGATGATAGGCTTAGGCTCGAAAGGTTTAGCTTGTTGTTACCAACATAGAGGCATTCTTTAAATTCCTGTAAGAATCATTTTGTTTTAAATTTTCATTGATGAAATTATTATAAGTTGAATGGAGACAACGCTAAAGCCTTATTCGAAAATAAATATAATATAAATTTAATGATTTTGGAAATTAAATCGTGAAAATTACTAGAAGTGATGCAGAGTAAAATTGTACCAAAATTTGTTTTCTCATATGCAATGAAAGATTAGATATTAGGTAAACCGCAGTTACATACAAAATGAAAAATTTGGCGTGCAACACCGAGCTCTTCGTAAGCTATTTCGTAAGCTCTTCGTCAAGCTCTTTCGTATCTCAACGTATAAGTTCTCTATTTGATAAGTCATAGCTCAGTGAATGATATTTAGTCACCCCAACAAACATTGGCTCGATCAAGCTGTCGACTTCATAAATGAGCTTTTTTGCTTAAGAAATCGGGTCGTTACGGTCGTTAACCAAGAAAAGAAGTTTGTTTCAACACAATTTAACTCAAAATCCCCTCATAGCCAGGCAGTGGTTGTCTCGCAGCTATATGTACACGGAAAGAAATATATAAGGATATTTTACTAAGATTCCCATGAAACTTGTAGTGGTGCTGCTTATGCATGAGTAAATACTCTTATTGACAAAATATAAAACAACAACCAAAATATGACCGTCCACTAGTAAAAAATGATTCAGAATAACCAATCTCAGTAGAAATCCACTAAATACAAATATAATCAATAAAAAATACCGACCTTCAACCAAAAATTAGTATCTGGAAAACTTTACTATTGGATTAGTAAATCGATTGCGATTTATAGCAGACCCTGTGACCTTCTGAGACCTATTTCCGACTGCAGATGGCGTTTATAGGAGTGTCTATTCTCACAACAAGATTATTTTATAGCGAATAGTATAAAAGGATCAAGTAATACAAATATATATGTTTATCATTCGTTGCGTCCGAAATTGTACAGCGTGTACCGAGATGAAAAGAAAAATAAATTGATGTTTCGAAGCATGTCTTCAAAAACAACGAGCAGTTTATTTGAAAATTGAAAAAAATGTGTGTTGTGATTTTGTGTGAATAAACGATTACAAAAAAAATTTATTTCTCTAAAAAAATTTTTTAAAAATTAATATTGGGTATTGATTAATTTCTACCAAGATTGGTTATTTACAACGTCAAATAGTAAAAATTCATCTTCTGCATTACCACTACACAAATGAAGGAAATCCTAGTAAAAATTCCAGTGTTATTTCTTTCCGTGTATAGGAGTATGCACCCCTTTAAAGAACGAGCCCGCATTAATTAGTGGCTGATTGATTGTTCTTAGGAGACTGATAAAAAGCTTGCTGTTAAGACTTGCTGGGCGTTTAATGGCTCCACTGGACCGATCCTATGTTTCTATTCTTCATTTTTGAAATAGTAGAATAATGTATATAATTTTTGAAATTATGAAATGAATCACGTTTGCAATCTTTTAAACAGACATTCGGCTTTTTAATGATGATGGTTGTAATAAAATGTATGTACCAACCTGCCACATCCAACAGAATTTTTTTTTGAACTATAACAACATTTATAAAATTTGTTTTTAGTTCTTCAATAATTTTGGAATATGAAAAACATACCTACAAAAGATTCTTAAGCGAAAATTTTATTATATGAATATATATATATATATATATATATATATATATATATATATATATATATATATGTTGAAATATATGCCCCACCCAAGCCGCATATATATTGACAAGTATCTAAGTATATAAAAATTATATGTTCAATAATATATACATATTATATATGCAAACATATATGCATTATATGTAATGCATGTATAAAAACGACTAAAAGAATCTGAAAACGACTGGACTGACTTTCGACTATATTGAACGAATAAAATTTTAGACTGCCTAGAACGACAAGAGGCAGTTATTTTAACTGCCAATGAAAAATAACATTTCTACTCAATTAAAACAGCGTACAATTGTACAATGAAAATTGTACGTGTTATTGAATGTTATTGAATGTTGCCTCTAGTTTAATCTAATGTAAACTAATCTAATATCAAAAGGAGTTTCGCCGCTATTCCCGACACCTCAGACATCAAACATTTTGTAATAAGCAAAGGTCAAGGGGTGTGTGTGTTTTTGACCCAAAACATTTTATGTTAATAGGAAACCGGACTTTGAATTCCTAATTGATTATTGATCTTTCTGAAATAATTGTTGGTCTTTTTTGAGTAGATTTCAGAATTATCGTATGTGATTTAATTTGTTTCGTTTTCGTCATGGTTTAAAGTTGATTTTGCGCCAAGCGAATAACTAAGGGTTATAAAAACTGATTGGTAAAAAATGAAGGCTTTTTTCAGGAATTTTATTCTCAGGCTGTAATAAAGATAAAAATCTGAAAATTTGACAGGTGGAAGAACATGTATAAATAAAAAAATTTACCTATAATAAAAAAAATTATCGCCGCTGTTCCTCCCTTTTTTTCCGGACATTTTTGTGGCGGAAAAAAGACTCAAAATGAGGGTTGGGGTGGTGGCCAAAGAAAAAAAAGAACAAATATACTGTTATATTAAATAAATTTTATATTTCACCTTTTTTTCCGTCATGTTTTTCCATTTCAAATTCTTTTTATTTATATAAAGACAAATTCTCTTTATTTATATAAAGAGAATTATATATAAATGTATAAATATTATAAGGTATATATAAATATAAAAAAGGAGATTTTCAAAAGGAGGAGAAGAATTTTTTTTAAAAGATGGAAAGGAAATTTAATATAAAAAAAAATGCAAAAAGAAACATTCATATAAAAAAAGAAAAAAAAAGAAAATAGGATGATAAGGGAAAATAGGGGAAAAGGTAGGAAATTTTTAAAATGTATTAAAAAAAAAATACATACAAAACAAAAAGAAAAAACGAGGATTTATATACAAAATGAAAAAAAGGATTAAAAGGGGATTCAACAAACGAGGAGAAAAAGAAGAGGAATAGAGGATTTTCCAAAAAGATGGAAAAGGGATTTTATATTTCAAAGTAAAAAAAGCGAAAAAAGAAGATTTTTATAAAAAAGAAAAAGAAAAACAAAAGTGGATTTATTAAAAAAAAAAGGAAACAAAAGTATGGAAACGGGATTTTGAAAAGGAGGAGAGAAAGAAAAACAAAAGATAAGGTGGTTGGCGTGCGTACTGCGCAGGTAGCGCGGCCTCCTAGTATTGCAAGAAAATTACTACATGTACTTTAACCTCTCAGATTTTGGTTTTTATCTTTATTACAGCTTGAGGAAAAGTTTCTGTAAAAAGCCTTCATTTTTTACCATTCCACCTTACCAGTGTTTATCCTCGTTAAGAAAATATTTATTCTCCATCATGTGATTTAGCATATTCGTTACATGCATTACATGGAAGTTATCGCTGTTTAAAAATTGGTTATATTCTCGAAAATTTTAGGGCGGGCGCTAATTTTTGTGCGGAGTATGCAAAGGCCTCGAACGAATTTTTTTTTAAAATTATTTGTCAAAAAATAATAAATCAGAAAATAACTAAATTGTGCGAGAGAGACAGAATGTCCCAATGGCATATCACCTTAATTTGGTGTGAAATAGTCATTTATTTCTCTGGTAATATTGTCGTTAATCAGGGCAACCTAGGCATCAATGTGTTTATATTACCACCGTGTAATATAAACTCATTTTTGTTTGAATAATTGGGAAAGTCGTTGTTTTGTAGCTTAAATAATTTCAGATTTAATTCTTAATTCAACTTATATTTTAATATTAAATATAACAAAATGAGATTGCCCACATCTGGCAAATAGAGAAGCACTACTCTAACGCCTATTTAATTTATAAAGGAAGAGATCTTGTCATGTCCATGACTTATATTTCATTTATTAATTAATAATTATTTAATTCTATCAACCTAAGACATCTATCCTAAATACCTAACATGTCACCGACCCGCCGATCGGCCCGGTCATTAACTTTAATTAATCCACGTTCATCGCTCTATGTCGCAATCGCTCGCGGACTGAGCAGCAACTCGCGAGGAGTAAAGAACAACAAAGTGCAACTATGCATTTTCGGGTTCCATGAACTGTGCCACCACCGCGAATTAGCTGACACCGCGTAGCAACCAATTAATATATAAACACTCATCATCGCTCAGTCTTGGAGTAGCATCTGACTGTCCTCAAACTGTTCGTCATCCCCAAATTGTTCTCTACCATCCCCAAATTGTTTGATAAGCTGTTGTGCACAAGACAAGTCGCGTTCGAACTTAGTCTCATTTTTATTTACACGCCTCTTACGCGTACGAACTTAGTCTCTGCTCCACGCAACGGACTTAAACTAATCCGATATCAATTCTTATTACGAATTCTCAGTAGAGTCCACACTCAGTCGAGACCTCTCTCGACTCGCGACCGCGATTCCTGTAAAGGATCGACACGTCTAAATAAACCTAGTCTTAAATTCTAAATAAATCGTTGTGACTCTACCCGACAACCTCAGTGCGTGGTGTACTTAAAGAACACAATCATAATCTGTTAACAATTTTTTTCGTATGACGTTCACAATGTCCTCGAAATATAAACTTTAGTCGCTTCGCGTTATGAGCAAACAAATCTTGATTACTTGAGATTCTAAAAAACAATTTTAAATTGCATTGCGCGGACAGACGAGAGTTTTCAAAAATACAAAATCGAGTTGCAACGTGGTCAGAAAATCTTTATTGATTTTTCCGAAGTTATACTTTTTAAATACAATTAATTGTTTTTTAAACAGAGTAAATAAACGAAACATTCCTTCAACTACTTTGAAAAACAAATTTTTCCGACCACTCATTTTTTAGCTCTATACTTGTTATTATACCTGCGCTTTCGCACAGGAATTAAAATAGTGTATTAAATGATTGAAAATATTTGTACACGACAGCCGTGAGCAAAGCCGACTGGAATTACTTGAAATGAGATGTTTGGACGGATATATACACGTAAAAGTGGATCTTGAAGAATGCTCACTGGCACTGTGTCCTTACGCCACTCGAGACGAGAATCTAAATTGAGTCGGAAACGAATGCTTAGTTTAATGGGACACATGGGGTTTCGAATTTGATTAGTAGTGGGGTTATTCTCCGGCAGCGAGGGATACGGTGACTGAGGCACTAGAATTGGCCCTCGTCAAGAAGTTCGATTTGGCATCGTCGGACATGGCAATGTGCTACAGGACTCGGGAAAATATGTACGCAGGTTAATAAGAGTTAAGTCGACCGTAGTGGTAGTTTAAAATTGAAGTAATTTCAACAAAACTTATATTACAACCTTTAACAGGTAGTAACATGTTCCAGATGATTTTTTTAAGTCTGTCTAGGGTAAAAATAATACCTTAGAACGAAAATGCTGAAAAATAAGGATATAAATAAGCGTACTATTGCCATTAAAGCGTTGCCTTGAAAAAGGCCGATTTAGTCATTCGACCTTCGGCGGTAGCAACGGGAGTAATAAAACACCAAAACTCTTAAGGTAGGTTTTAGGGTTTCGGTGGTAAATAAAGTCTTTAATGCATACCTGCACAGACAAAAAACAATATAAAATTTAGTATGATCAGTATAAACCGCAGACTATAACCTTAAATGTAAAATTTTCACACGAATTATAAAAAAATGTATCAATGACACATTTTTTATTCAATTTGGACCTAATTTCAGAGCAGCGCGCGCCAATGTAATTTTATTCATTTTGGAAAATTCAAAATCTGATAAGGGAGAGCGCGCTCGACATTCTAGTTCACTCTAAAAAAGTTGATGAAACCCTGAAGTTGCATCCGCGGCCAATTCACGCGTAATGAGTTTATTTTTTGACAGGCCGGTTTGTTTACATTCGGAATTCGAA
>JAQQRF010001844.1:0-22085 GCA_030523145.1 Trissolcus brochymenae | reverse complement strand
GCCGTTTAAAGTTAGTATACGGTTTTGTTGATAAATTGAAATTTAATGCTGGTTTTACCTTCTATTCGTCATCCACATTTCAAAAATGTACAAAAATTTTTCCTTACATGTTACTGAATTGCGAAATGTTCGCAACTTTCTGATTTTTTACCGCACGCGAAAAAACAACCGTTCGCACTGGCATTCGGGCTGTACGACCCCGTGCTGTGTTTTATACCCTTTTTGCATGAATTCATCTGGCTGGAAAGCTCGCTTGCCAATAACGAAAAATGAATGCACGCGCTTTGTTTTATAGTTATGTCCTGTGTCCATTTCTTCGGAAGTCCTCAGGAATAAACTGAATGCATGTACGAATCGTACATACCCCAGGTCAAGTCGGAGCTAGACGTTGTCGATTCCAAATCGTATTCTTGACGACCCGCGTACGATTTCGGCTCACATTTTTGTAATCCGATCTTTCTATCGCACATCGAAAAACACCCGTTCGTTTCCACATTTTGGGTGTATGACCTTGCATTGCGTCTAAATCGCTATTTACAGTTGTCCATCTTGACCGCTTTCTCGCGAATGAGTTGTTCACAGCGTATACTGATATTTAAATTACCCCCTCTATTATGACAATAGAGGGACGGCGTATGATTTCTTGTCACGCCTCAGAAACATGGTTTCATTCGGAGATGCGCGCACGGCTCTTAGTGTTTCCGTGCAGTGGGTTGACGAACAGTTTCCGAAGGGCCATAAAGCAATCGATCGAAAACTAGCAGAGGCCCAGTGTGATCGTGAAAGGGTCGAAACTTTAATGAAAGAAATGAAAACGAACGTTCCTTGGTTATGAGACGACATGCTGGAAGGTGATAGCTTTGAAATAGCTCTTGAAATACGAAGCCAACGGAAAAGAATTGAAGATTACTTCTGTCAAGATGTACGATCTACTGGTCGAGAAAGAAAAGAAGTCTGTTACGAAAACATTTGTAAATAGGACGCCTGAATAAAATTTTGTTCTTGCAAATTGTGTTCTGCGTCTATCTCTGTACACGTAAGTGTCAATACGTGTTATAAAACTGTGTGTTTCCATCCGGAATTATTTATTGCTATTAGTTATTTATTTACCGTCAGTGTTGTCTTAATTTATTTATCTAACAACAATTTAACATCTGACGAGAAAGCAATGAAGTATTTTTACATCATAAACGGCAAATTCGCGTTAAAAAAATAACACATTTTCTAACCTCACTTGACACTTGCACTTACACACTATATGAGTTTTTTAGCTGCACAGAAAAAAATGCTCTAATACGCAGGTGTCTTTGTAAATAAATATTTATATTTATTTTAACAAAAGCACACTATCTCAGTACTAAAAGAGTACTGATAAAACTATTGCAACACCACCGGTCAGCTGTTGTAACGGGACCTGAGAGTTCGAAGAGGACCTCTAAAAACTATGACATTTCTTAACACCTGACCCTTTCGGCTGCATCTTTTCTCGACCTCGTCGTCGGCGTCTCTTCGTCATCGTCAGGAACAGGCGTAGCTGTTGCCAACATGAGACAATTGGACATATCAGCTGACAGCTGATATACTGTCTTTGTTGCACCTACAGGGTGTTCTAAAACTCGACATGAGGAATACCAACGCAACAAGATGAGCGCAGCAAAAATTTCAAAAAAGTAATGTCAATATAAGTGCGTCGTGAAGGACGATACAAAATGCAGGACTTCTAATCGCCCTTATCACGACCAGCGTTTGGCAGACCGGTTGGTAAAGGATTATTAGAGCGGTGATATAATTGGATGTACCATACGTACAAGAGAGAGTAAGAGTGAAAAACCAATAAAAAGAAAGAAGATAGATGACGAAACGGATGGCATGGGAGTTGAATTAATCAAAAAGAACTCACACAAATTTTTGAGGAAACAATTTTCGAAATTGAAAACTTTTTTTGAAAATTCATTAGAAGAAACGTAGAAGAATTAAGAAAGAAAATAATAATATTAAAAAAAGAAGTAAAAAACGGGAAAAAAATTTGTTATTCTGAAATGGTAAAAAGTTGTTCCAATAATTTTAAAATTAAAAAATAGTCCAAACCAAATTGATCTTATTGAGAAAATTAAAAAAAGAGTAGATGTTACTGATTCGAAAATTCAAATTAAAAAGATGTCAAAGAATAAGATTAGAGCCGATTATTGAATTGAATTGAATTGAATTATTGAATGTAATCATAAAAAAATCAAAATTGTCTAAAAAAAGAAGTTGCAAAAAAAATTGACGAAGTCAAAATAACGGAACCAATGACAGAGAAATCTAACATCAAAGTAATTAGACTAAAATATAGAAGAGAATTCTGCCGATGAAATTTTGAAAACTATTTTTAAACAAAATGACATCTTAGAGTCTTCAACTAAAATTAAAATTAAAAACAGAATCAATTTGAACAAATTCGATTGGTCGATAATTTTGGACATTGACTGCGTGGCCCGCCAGCGACTTTCGGAGCAGTCTTTCGTGTATTTGGGCTAGCAGAGATGTAAAGTCTTTGACAGCGCAAATATACGTCGGTTCTTCAGCTGCTGGGGATTTAGCCATACGCAGTCAACGTGCAAAAAAAAAAGTCTGAAACCAATGTGCTAAAAAACACGACAGTAAAACAAGTTCCAGCACTTAAAAAGGGGAAAATTTGTAAACTGCGTGAGCCAGAAAATCAAATTCAATTTGAAAGATTTAAATGTGAATCATGAGGCGACAGACAGAAACTTCCCTCATTACTTGCAAATTTTAAAAAAACATGACAACGCGGAATAGTAATCATCGCGGCTAATGAAAATAATGTTAAAAGTTTTGAATGTATAAATATAGCAAGTTTTTATTTAAATTCGACCAGATCGAAAGGTATTTATTAAATAACGAATATATCGATATCCGACATTTTTGTCAAGAAATGATGTAACATTGATTTTTGTAACGTCTTTTCTAATAAGAAAAATGTTCTAAGAAAGGACAAGGTAATTTATACCAATCTACAATATAGTAGATGACCTCTAATCAAAAAAAATACATTCATTTTCATTTACAAACTGCACAACATTGATTGATGTAATGTCTTTTTTTATATATAAATAAATAAATATGTACTAAGGAAGTACTAGGTAATTTACACCAATTTACCATATAGTAGATGAACTCCAATTAAAAAAAAGACATATTCATTTTCATTTTTATTTACAAACTGCCGAACATTGATTAATGTAATGTCTTTTTTTATAAGTGAATATGTTCTAAGAAAGAACTAGGTAATTCACACTAATCTACCATATGGTAGATGACCTCCAATTTCAACAAATAAAAGAATTACAAAATACATGTCAATAGACATTTTTATCAAGAAATGATGTAACATTGATTTTTGTAACGTCTTTTTTAATAAGAAAGATGTTCCAAGAAAGGACAAGGTAATTTATACCAATCTATGTCATTCAGTAGATGACCTTTAATTTAAAAATAATATGACATGTTCATTGTCATTTTTTATATAAATATTACAGAACATGTAATGTACCGTCTTTTTTATAAGACATGTATTTATGTTTTAATTTGTAAGTATTAATTTTTTGAATACAAAATAAATTTGGAAATCAATCATTATTGTCAATCAAATCATTGATGGATATACTGAGAGTGCAAGAATCAGCCGATAAATAAAGATGTTGTTAATCCAATCACACACTTTGTAAGACTTGGACGTTACGAAAATTGAAACTTTTATCAAGCAGCAATTACAAAATCAATCGTCTAGTAAATCCACAATTTTCATACAGATATAAATCATCTGGAGAACGAATATTCAAATGATGTTAATCAACATAAAAATACAAACGTGTAAAGCCACAGTGAAACTTACTGTGGCATTACGGAGGCATATACGAAAAGAGACTGAATCATGTTACATTCCATATTGGTGTTGTCATTGATTCTCCTAAAGTTATTGTAATGACTGTTGATACGAGATGAGGATTTTTGATCCTCCAAATCAGTTTCTGACAAATTTTTTAATTGATTGCAATAGTACGTTGATGGAGGCGATGAACGGCTTTCAAGAGGGCGATTACTCAATGTAGCCGCCAATTGAACTAAACTTCAAAACATAAAATCAAACTTTACTTCCTTAATCAGTCGTGCATCTAAACTTTTGTGCTGACATACATTAATGCTTTCAGTACGGCTGCAATACCAGCTGGATCATTCTTACAGTTATCTGAAACAGACACAATATTGCATATGTAACTGTATATACTGCATTTGCATTTATTATTATTCACATTCACGGATAAGTTTAAACCTAGACTCCAGCTTGTGAAAGTTGATGCTCCATTTTTATCGTAATCAGTTTCTACTCTCTTGTCACCATTGAACATACTTTGATAAATGCTCTTATCATGATGGTCATCCACCACTGGAAAGATGAACGTGATGTCCCGACAGACGAATACGAACAACAGTACCCATACCACCTTGGGATCCGCTCTCGTTGTTACACATCGATAACTGTCCCATTTGTTTAGAGGCTACAAAATAGACATTTTTTAGAACAAAACAATATAAATAATTTAACGTTTTTATTTGAAAAATAATATTCATAGTATTTTGAGATTACTTACCATTTCTTCGTGTTCGAACTGCTGATGTTTTGGTAATGTATAGTTATGCTGATCTGAAAAAGAGGTTATAAACAAAAATTAGAGTACTTTTCTTTCTAATATTTTCATATCTTTGTACAACAGTGACCATTCAAAGTCAATATTATGTATGAGGAAATTATTGAAAAAACATGATTCATCGACATAAATATAATAATAAATCACTCAATTGTTTTCTCAGATGCTATTTCGGTAAACTTCAAACAAAAGGTCTTTGTAATTGGTACACACAGCCGTTCAAAAATAAAAAGCACCCTAGTTGGAAAATATGCCAAGTTTGAACCAACGTAACTTTAGCAAATTCCATTATATTCAACAATTTTTTTTTTGCAAATAAAAGGGTTAACCCTTCTTCTCTACATGCTGTTTAGAGAATTTTCAAAAGTTTTGTTTTTGTTAATAAACATGAAATGTAAACAAAATACGGGGTAATCAAAAATATGGAAATTGACAAAGTTACAGGGTTTTGAACTTAGTCCCAGATTTAGACATGTATTTAGATTTAGTCTGTGTATATAATAAAATTTTGTATCAGTGTATAAATAATGAATTACCAAAAAAATTGTTCTATCTAATACATGGAACATTACAAACATTTTTACCTCACTGTATGTTACGTTACCTTCCATTTCGTCGCCGTGAACGAAAACGAGCCTATTTAAAGGTTAAATCAAATGGAGATAAGCCCGTTTTTGACCGGGGTGACGATTTGGTATTTTCGTAGACTCCATACTGTTCCGTACATATTTCACCGTACAGATCAAATTATTTCGATTTTGCTTGGGAAGACTGTTTTTCAATAACAATTATTTGCCTTATGGTAACCGACATTCATTACTGATGAAACATTAGAAGAACATCTGAGCTGAGTACTTCAAGTAACTTATCTCGCATAAGTCTCGTGTTCCCAGAATAGCATACAGAAGATGGATCAAATCCCAAAGTCAACGTGACTGCAAATGCTGACGCCCAAATGACGCCCAAATCAAAAATTGCCTTTTCTCATCGCTAGTCATACCTTTGAGAGTAATTTCCTCGACATCAAGGACATCGTACACTCTGGCATTCCCTGAAACCGGCTCACATGTGGCAGGAATATTTGCCGGCGTTACTTCATTTTCTGTCGGATCGACACTGTCGATGTTATTTTCATCATTGATTGCACCATTGTTGAATTCCACTTCTTCTTCTCCCAACGATTCACTGTTTTCGACATCATTATTTTGTGTATCATCTCCGTTTCAGTAAACTCTTTTCAAGGAAGTAAAATTCGAAGAATGTCTCTGTTTACGTTTAGCAGCTTCTTCCTGATTGCGGCGTATGTATTCAGGCTCTTGGATAGGCATGTGACGCTTGTGACGTCTGTCTATTATTTCCGGTGACATGCATTCATTATAGAATAGATTCAGGGAAGGCAACATAACATTTATCCAGAAGTCTTCTTCCATATTGACCGGAATTTTTTTATAATTCAGTAGTCGAGTGACGATTATGAAACGTAACCTCAAAATGTTTAGAGGTACGTTTCATAATCGCCACATGACAACAAATTGATTAGTCATCAAAAATAAAAAATAAAAATAAAAATCTGAAAAATGGCGATTCATCGAAAGAATTTTCGCTGACCTATGCATTTATAGCATCGGCCGTAAAAATAAAAACATTTAATTTTATTAATAAACGACGGCTACAATTCATTTGGATTCGCTCGTATAACCGAATGGTCTTGAATAAAAATTACCGTGAGGCCTTGATTCTTTCAACACCGGTTTTACAGTTTTCGTCTGTTTCCGCGTGACAACATTGTAAAAGGGTGTGCGACGAATGGCATCGTTCGCCAGCACAATTCTTCCCAAGATTTAACTATTCGCGTTTTGCACAAATTACAACGCTGTCCTAATTTTCTCCACATAGAATTCAGAACTAACTTTGCTACTGACCGTAGACCCGGATTTTAAAAAATTTTGGCTTTGTCGAGCTGAATGTTTTCGGCCTTCAAGTAATCGGCGATGTAAGCAGCCTTGGCCTCGTCGGTGACACAGTTCTTAGGAAAACCACTAGACTCTTGTTTTATTTTAAGAAAAGCATCGATGTACTGAGCAAACAGACCACCTTTACCGCTTGACTTGTCGTAACGAGTTGTCTCGTACTGCCAGATTTCATAAACTCCTAAAATTTTGTAAACCCTCTGCACTCCATGGTGCAGCTCGTCTGAGACGTAAGTAAGTGACGTAAGTGCCATACGCTCAGGTAGAACAGGGTGTAAGAGTCTACGCGGTGCGAGAAAGCGACAACTAACGAGACCCTCCACACGTTCCAGACTGTTATCGTGTCCCACGAGCTTTAGACATTCGTCACCGATTAGTATTCTAGGGTGTCCTACAAAAGTACTTCCCGTACTTGCACACCCAAGGGTACAAGCTACAACTGTCAGAAAATTTGATTGTTTCATCACCGTGAGGTTTTTAAAACGTACCCATCTTAGCTACACGACCTCCAAAAAATGCATCACGAGGGTTAAGAGCGTGGGTCAGATATCGGTCCAGTGAGTGCAGAAATTGTTTTGCGTCATCATTGGTTTCCAAACGTTCATCCAAACTTTCATAAACGATTTTCTTCTCTTCGTCGATAGGACATCGGGCGCGTTTGGCCCGGAAACATTTTGGACAACCGTGCCAATAACAATCGTGAAACTGATAAACAGTGTTTTTAGAGGGATCAAAACCATCAACGAGAACACCAATGGTGATGCGAATTTCACGACCACGTGCTGCGTGTCTGACCGTAGCAACATCAGCTCACGCAGCGCCAGCCATTTCAGAGCCAAGGATGACTGACGATCTGCGAGTCTGTATCCTCCATGAGGGATCAGACCGATAGTGTTTGGCGAAAGAAAATTTTTACGGAGAATCATGCATGCATGTTGCATGCGGATGCGATTGTACACGCTTCCGTGAAGGGGCAAATATCTCCGATGTCGAGCAAAATTTTCCTGAACGCAAGGCAAGCCATTCTGAAAATCGTCACATCGATTCTACAATAGTGGACAATTTCTTTTTGAAAGTCAAATAGGTAATTCTGTAAAAAGAGTTCATCGTACCAATCGTTGAATTTTTTGTTCTCGTCAACAGTCATCCTTCTAGGAGAATAAAATTTTTTGTCAGGCATTAAGCCAACGTAATTCTGGTTTGCGAGTGTATTGAAAAGATGTGAAAAGTAGCCCTTTTCTTCGGGAAAGCCAAAAGCTTTAGGAAGTTTGCTCAACGCCATGTGGAAATAATTGAGACTGTCGATGGAAATTTTTTTTTTTGCATACGTCATCTGGATGATTTTTGTACCATTCAAACTTAGTTTGGGAACATCACGAAGAGTATCGATAATATGACGCAGTATGAAAACCGCATCATAGGCCTTGGCATCATAGGCTATACAAACAACTTTTTTGAAAGACGTATTTTCACGAAGAACATGATCGCAAAACTCTTTTACAGGGTCTGTGGAGAAAACGTGTTCGCGATTGTTACACGAACGACACCAATGTGAAAAATCGTTGTCTTCGATACACAGTGTGAAAACCTGCTGCACAACACATAGCGTCGAAACTTATTCGTAGGTCGTATCAGAACCCTCAAGCAGGATGTCTTGGCGGGCCTCTAAATCGTAGAAAACGTAGAGGAACGTACCTGACGTGCCACGATTGTTTTTTGCTGGCCGCATGTAGCAAAGATGTTTTTCTAAATTGACTTTTTTGTTACACGTGAAACATTTGGATAAGCCACATTTATGAAGAGTGCCATTCCACAGCTTTTTCATGCACAGACGACAGAGTTTCATGAAATCGCATACGCTTTCTGTCGCAGCGAACGAGTCAGCACACTTGTGTTTTTCAAAACATTGTTTTCTAAAGAAATAACGACGACAATCACCGCACCTAATTTGTGGCAAGGTTTCGCAACGCGGAGATGAGAAACATCGTGAGCATTTCATAACACAGCGGTGTTTTCCAGCTTCTCTGTATCCTGTAATGCAGAGTTCGCAATAGTTGCGAACACCTAGTGCCCACGTAACATTCAAAACAGGTTCAAAATGCCGAATGTCTTCGTAATACAGGATGTACAGATTATGTGCTATGCTGCCAAAGACTAGGTGCGTTCCATCACAACCGTCAAAAAGGGGCGTCTCATTCTTTCGACCGAAAGATCTGCACGTAAACACGACAATCGCAAACCCGCTCTTTATTAGTAAATGCTGAAAAAGTCTTATTTCTTCTATCCCACACCCGTTTTCAGATACCATCACGCCAGCCGCCTTCGTTAGTTCTAAGGCGCTCTAATTCGAATTCGTAGGCGCCCTAATTTTTATCCAAAAGTCGTGAGCACAGCCTGACCTCGATGAGCCTCGTAACGCGTAAGCCTGAGCGGTTACGATCGATCGAGGAAGACATAAGTTGTCACTGTTTACAATACTTCGTACAGACCTTTTCTTAACGTTGTCGAATGTCAGTTTCAAAGGTTTTCCGGATCCTTGCACACCTTTTACAATATCGAAAACTGCATTGCTCTGAACAATGCTGAGAATCAGATCGGACAATTGACAGATGCTGAAATCACGAATCGGCCGGAACGACAGCCATGCATCTCCTTGAGCAAAACTGTCAGCGTGACAAGAAACACCGATGTAGTCACACTCGTCGTGATCTGCCGTTAAGGCTGTATGAAGGTCTGTTAAGATTTTTTCTAAGGCGTTTTTGAGGGCAGTCGTCGGTGGTGGTTTCTTGAACTTGATAACCAGGGAACGACCTTGTGTCCTGAAGCGTTGATAGTAACGACGAGTATCCCATATGACCTCGAAGCTTTTTGTCTGAGCCGCGGCCGATGTCGATCGCGTACGGCCGTCACCATGCTGTAACGATGAATTGTCATTGTCTGAAAACATCGAATATTTAACACTGCACAATCGTCACTTTGTTTAAATAAAACTTCAGGCTTACCTTCATAAACCGGTTGGTCGATTTCGATTTTTTCAAGACTGCTGTCAAGATCGTCCTCAAGCTTTTGCAAAATTGCTAAAATTAATAAAATTTTTGTAAGCGATGTTGTTATGAACTTCTTATGCATGTATCGTACAAGCCCTACTCACTACGAGCATGTACACAGGCGTTAAAAATGTCGACCATTACACCTTCTGAACCGATGGCACGGCTGCATAGCTCATCAGCGACGAGTGCCTTGAGATGAAGGCTGGTGAAACACGACTTTTGTACGCGTAGACGATCTCGCGGAGCGACATGTTACGCAACATGTATTTGATTTTATGCATCACCTCGTCACCTCGCCCAAACGTGAACGCATACGAAAACTAACACTACATAAGCGCTATAAATGATTGTTACGAGGGATAATGCAACGGAAAAGCTCAGTGAGACAGTCAATTGCAACGTATCAATTGCATTCCGTATACTCGTGCATACAGGCCAGAGGTCAAAATACAAGTGTGACATAGGTGTGACAGGCCGGTACATTTCTATAAAATTGTGTCGATGCAGTAAAGTGAAATATGATACTAACAGCATGAAAATCAGTTATTGATACATATTAATAAAATCTAACACGTTCGATGACGAAAATGGCCCGTCATGGAGACGGTGAATTGATACATAAAATTTGCTGACACTGCAATTAACAATGCTAGATTTTCACCGTCAAAGGGAACAGTAAAGATAAATAATTTTCTATAATGTAATACCAAGCGTTTGGAAAAGCAGTAATTGATACATATTAACAAAATCTGACACCTCCGATGATGCAAATGAGTCGCCATGGAGACGTGAAATTGAACAAGAATTGCTGACAATACAATTAACAAAGCTAAATCTTCGCCATCAAAGGGACCGACAGAGATGAAAAATTTTCTACAGACGTCAGTCGTGACTCAAAACGCTAACCATGAAGTTCGTTATCGAGATGCAAGGTTTTACGGATAACCAAAATGTGTTTATCCCGAAAGAAATTGCGCTTGTTTCTTCAGAAGAGGACCGTTCGACTGCACACTGGATCGTAAGACCCCCGGTTTCACAGTATGGTCTAACACATGCGACCAGGGTGAAAAACGATTGGTCGACGCGTAGGCATCACGGGCTGTGTTGTTACCGAGGAACGTCAGATTTGAAACTTGTCGCCACAGAGCTTCAAAAAATAACAAGAACTGCAGACGTGGTGTATACACGTGGCGAACAAAAGTGGGATTATCTAACAACAATTCTGGACGTTCCTGTCGTTAATTTAACTATTGACCTGAGGAACCCTTCTTTCGAAAAGACACCGCCAGTAGCTGAAAAGTGCTCCTACCGCGCCAGGAATCAAAATTTCCGATGTGCCCTGAATCGTGCACTAAAAATACGTCAGTGGATGTTGGAAGGGGAACCAAAAATGCTGGAGCCTTTTGGTAGTGGGGAAAACTCATTCTAAGTCCTTAACAATTCAAAGTTGAAATTTGCGGTTGTTGGCCTCTACTATGTTGGTGCAGATACCTGGCGTCTCCGTGTTGTGCTATGCGGTCAGTACTGGTCTGGTGTCAATTTAACGATCCACGAGTGGCGCAAAGTCATGAAGCACGCAAACAAGTTCAGAGGCTTTACCAACGGCAAAAGACACGAGCCTGAAACAAGAATTTCACAGCAATGGACAGTGTACGACAAGCCTGTTGTAATCATCGAAACCACTGATGGTAAAAGAGATCTTACACATACTAAATTATAGAAAGTAATCATATTAGTAACGTTTCTTTTGGGGATTACAGACTACGGACAACAATCTCTGCTAAACGTGCAAAAGGTGACGTTTGACGGTCTTCTGTGTACGGCTCCTTGTATCACAGACTGGCTAGAGTTCCTGAACTATCTTTCTGGTGCTGTAAATCACTGCTGGGCACAAGTGAAAAACACTAAATTCAACCCTCGTACGGAAGACCCTGTTACAGCCATCAAATGTTACATGGCGTCTTTTCCAGAGTTTTTACGAATTGATGTAGTCTTCGCAATGATTTGCAACGAAATGATTTTGTACGACGAAAAGATAAAATTTTTTGAAAAATTTAAAAACTGAAACAATCCCCATGTTCAGGTGCAAAACGAGAAAATAAAAAACGTGTGAAACACGATTCGGCCTTCTCAGCTTTCTGTCCCATTCTAGCCATCCTGGAATCGACATCTGCATCCAAAGACGTGCCGAGAAGTTCTGCTTCCTGCACATAGCGTTGTCGCTCATCGACATAACCGTGGTATTCTGAAAGTTCCTCTCACGGTAAAGAAGGTTCACAATTTCTTCATCGACTCACGATATGTAACCCGCGGCTGCTGTACGGGCGTCGCCGTACTATAACATCTTACGACCGTATTATCACTATGCACTTTTTGTTTCCTCAGTTTCAAACTTTCTTCTTCAGCCACCAAGAGCTCATACACTTTTACTGCACAACGTTGTCGTTACTGAATTTTTTTACATCTTCTAATGGTCCTAAGAGCAGTTGATATCTTGTAATTCAGAGCTCTGATTTTTTGTTCTCTAAAATAGCTGAAACCGCCTCTTCATTGAAACGGAACAGTATGTAGACATCCGACGGGCAACGTTCATCTACGTCACAGACGCGACGCACATCAAGGTTCTCGTACAATTCCTTGACACGTTTTTCCTCGTTCTCCAGCGTGTGGCACTTCTTTTTGGCGATTTTACGACGTCTCACAAACTCGTCGTCAATCCTATGTGTAAATACCGAGAGCTGTTCGTGCATCACCGAATGAAATCACGCTACTAAGGCGCCTCAAAAAATTCTACACCGACTGTCTATGAGCTGAGATGGGGATAATTAAAGATCAGCATAAACTATAAATCGCTAATTCGCAAGAAAAATGTCAACATGAACACCTGGAAAAAATGTATCAATCACTACGCAGGATCAGATGAACCTAACTCCGAATCAAGAGGTTGTTTTTCACCATGCTGTAAGAAAAAACACATAGAGCGATCCAAGAACGTACACTTATCGTCAATGTGAAGATTCCAGATCAACAACGTCGAGCTCTGATTCGGCTTGGGGTATGTAAGCGTCGTACATGAAAAAAGAGTATTAAACACAGCACAGAGTAGTACAGCCCGAATGACCGTGTGAACGGTTGTTTTTCCGTGTGCCGTAAAAAATCAGAAAGTTGTGAACCAAAGTCTTATATGAGTTACAAAGATGACTTATTGTACGACTCAAAGTCGACGTCAAGCTCGAGCTCTGATTCTTCTTTATACATGGGCTACTTGTGGGTCAGAGGGTTACCGTAATGGCGTTATAAAATACGCACCTCACGACTTTTCGCTTATAACCAAAAATGAGTCTCCCCTTTGAGCACCCGTTCACAGCGATGATATGCAGACCAACGTCCTGTGGTAAAACACAGTTTTTACAAAATTTAAATACCGTCTGCGACACAAAATTCAATAGAATTTTGTTTTACTACGGTGAATGGCAACCGTCGTACAATGAAATAGGAAGCAACATAGAATTCAAGGAAGGCTCGCCGCAAAACAAGGATTATTCTAATGACGCTGATAAAACTAAACTGCTTATCGTCGATGATCTCATGCGTGAATCGTCAAGCAATTTTATGGTCGATCTGTTCACCAAGGGGAGCCACCACAAAAATCTCAGTGTCATGTTCATCACACAAAACATGTTCCATCAAGGGAGCGTACAGTGCGACATTTCGCTCAACACAAACTATTTAGATTTGTTTAAAAATCCGCGAGATCGCACGCAGGTTCAACACGTAGCACGACAAGTCTGTCCTGAAAACAACGCCCGAAAATTGCCGATTCCGTACAAACATTTTTCCAGACGATCGGTTTCAGTACGTGTACGTGCCTACCAAAAATTCGTTAAAGGGCGATGACTCCCCAACAACTGTTCCAGTTTACTGTTTACAATGGTAAAGAACGGACCTGTGAGTGAGCGTTACGCAAACATTCTACGTGCATTACCACACCTTTCAAAAGAACAGAGGGCAGCGGTTTTACGCAAAGCCGACGCTGGTCTCATAAAGTGCATTTGCGAGTGCGCTCTAAATACGCTCAACGGCAACGTCCCGCTCAGCAGTAAAGACGAAAAGAAATTGCGTAAATACGCAAAGGATTTGAGAAAACTGTCTAACCGTGGTAGTTCGTGGAACAGTAAGAAAAAGTTCATTGTGCAAAAAGGTGCTGGCGGGTTTCTAATACCCCTCCTGACAGCTGTTACGGCCATCATCACCGGTGCGATCGCGGGGACGTAAGATGGAGCATGCGAAGAAACTTGTTTACGTGGCTGGTGAAAATTTGGAGAAAGTGGAGGAAGTGCTTAAAAAACAGAAAAGACACAGCGTCTAAACGCCCGGAACCGAGACCAATCGTATCGATACAGAAATGAGTGACATTTTGTTTCTCAAAATTATTGATAACTCGGAAAAGTGAATGCTGTTTCAGCAGGCGTCCACCCGTTTTTTGATTGCAAACAACCCGGAGCACGTACAGCCACGCGTGACGGAAACGTATCTGGAAAATATCAAACAAAAGCATGGCTACTGCTCCGAGCACTGCACAACCTACCAAATAGTACATTCTCGTGGGACGATAAAGGGGTCGTCACGGTCAACGGAGAAGTGGTGCCAGACTCTAATATAATCGATTTCGTGAACGAGGCGACGAGGTCGAGAAAAACGTCAAACCCTCCCGGCCGTCACCAGTTTGCTGCTCTTCTCAGAGCGGTGAACATTCTACGCGAATACGTAGGAAATAAGAAATTTCTAAACAAAAATTCGAAGCATGGGTAAATTAACAGACTGTTTACAACAAGCACAAACCTGCGATCAGAATATTCGCGCATCGTTCGTACAGCAATGAATTTATCGATTCTCTTTGGGAGAGCTATCTGATTCAAATGACGAGTCTCAAAACGTACAACGACGATTACACGTTTTTTTTACTCGTCGTGGATGTGTTCAGCAAATTTATCTGGATCCAGCTTATGAAAAATAAATCGGCACAAGCTGTTGTCCGCGCGTTCCGAAAAGTCTTGAAACGAAGTAAACCGCGACTGCCTGTTCAGTTACAGACAGATCGAGGAAGAGAATATTTGAACTCTGATTTTCAAACATTCTTGCGAAAAAATGGTATAAAGTTTCGAACCGTGCGAAACCCATCGGTGAAAGCGGCAGTTGCCGAAAGAGCAATACGAACGATTCGTGATCGCCTCCACCGTTATATGACTCATACTCGCGGTAGAAGGTACATAGAAGGTGTTCCAAAAATCGTCGATTCGTAAAACTGTTCGTACCACACGACTTTACGTACCACCCCTGCGAGTGTGACGATAGACAATGATGCAAAAGTGAGAAAATTTTTTTACGAGAGGCAAGAAAAGCTCTGCAGAGGCAGAAAAAGGAAACCTAAATACCGTTTGCACGACCGCGTTCGCATCAGTACCGAAAAAGTAGCCTTCCAGAAAGGTTACAGATCCAAGTGGTCCGAAGAGGTGTTGTACGTGTCACGAATTTTGAAACACAGACAACCGATAGTGTACGAGGTTACAGATTTGAATGACAAAACGATCGACGGTACATTTTAAGAACAAGAGCTGAGCAGTGTCGGTATCCGAAAACCCGAACGAGCACTCCGAGTGAACAAAATTTTGGACAAGAGAGGACGCGGCCGTAACAAACGAATCCTCGTAAACTGGAAAAACTTTCCCGACGACTTTGTTGTAGGTAGTCGGTCTCAACGAAATACAGTTCCCTCAAACGTTCTCACACATACCGAGAGAAGGTTTTAAAAAACTTTGTAGGCATGTGGACGTTCAAAGGAGCCGTTTGTTCCTTGGCGGAATATTCCGCAGAGTTTTACCACTGTTCAGATCGGGGGCAAAACTAGCAGGCAAAGAAGCAGCGAAAGCCGGTCTGGGTGTGTTGACAGATATCGCAACTTTACGTCAAACTCTCAAAGAGTCTATAAAGGCACGTTTGCGTGAATCCACAGCCAATCTCAAACGAGCAGCGGACGAAAAAATTGAGCGAATGATGACCAGTTCGGGGTATAAAAAACGGAAAGTTGCCCGTACAACTCATTCGCAAGTTGAAGTCCGGTTGAAGCGAAAGATCGTGAGACGAAAGCCGAAGAAAAATCCTACTAAGAAAAAAGTACGGTTAGGAAACCTGTGAAGATATGTGTCAAGAAGATAAAAGCGGGCTGTCAAAGATATTTTTGGGTGATAGCGTTCCTGCACGCTCACTCATGCGCTTGCATGAAGTCTGAACTCGACCTGTTTACGCTGCTGCCGACGCAAAATGCGATCGAGAGTGGATCTTGGGTTCATTACAAGCCGATTTCCTCTCTCACCGACGATGCCCCCTTGGAATTCGTCGTGGAGGGAAACGGTGACTGCTACATCGACCTGGCTCATACTATGCTCTCGGTGAGAGTAAAAATGGTTCCCCGGACCGAGGGCGTAGCAATTGACGACGGTGCAGGTCCTGTGAACAACCTGATGCACTCGCTTTTCAACCAGGTCGACGTCTATCTGAATCAAAAATTGGTTTCTTCACCGAACAATGCCTACACGTACAGATCGTACATCGAGACGCTGCTCAATTACGAGTGCGACGCGAAAGAATCGCATCTGCAAACGGTTCTGTGGAAACGTCAGGGAAAATGGACTCGGGCGGTACTGACAACGCAGGGCTAAAAGCTCGAAGAGCTCTTTTCGAAGGAGGAAAAACCGTCGACCTCCTCGGGCATATTCACACCGATCTGATGAACCAGGAGAAATTTTTACTCAATGGTGTGGAAATGAAACTGCGCCTGAATCGTTCTAGAGAAACGTTTTGAAAACGTTTTTAAAGTGAAAATCAGTCCTAGTGTGCTCCCGTCACACGCCCGGAGCTTTGCAAACACAACTGCAAAGTATCCACTTACTAGAGTCGATGTGAAGGCGATCGCAATTCACAGTGGTGTGCACGGTAAAACGCTGGATGATGTCATTCTCGGACAGATTCCGAAAAGGATCGTTCTCGGATTCGTCGACAATCAGGCTTTCTACGGGAGCGTAGATCTTAATCCGTTTAACTTCAAAAACCATGACATAAACTATTTGGCTCTGTATGTCGACGGTATACAGTTTCCCTCGAAGGCGTTGCAGCCTGACTTTACGAACAAACTGTTTGTCGATGCTTATCACATACTGTTTTCCGGTACTGGAATACATTTTTCTGACACTGGAAATTGTATCAAGAGAGCCGACTACCCTGATGGTTTTTGTCTAATGACGTTCGATCTGACACCTGAACTATCGGCTAATCGCGACACGCACTGGAACCTCGTAAAGAACGGCAGTGTGAGGATAGAAATACGATTTTCGACCCCTCTGGACCGAAAGATCAATTGCATAATCTATGCAGAATACGACAATATTCTCGAAATCAACGCTAGCCGTCAAGTGATCGCAGATTGTGGAGGTTGAGAAAGGGTATAAAACATCCTCATACGCACAGAATGTGTATTCAACGTTGCAGAATTGCATTCAACGTTATTGTGTTCTGATGGACACACTGGAGATACGCAGAGCCAGCCAGGGAGCCCTGAGTAGCAATTTTCGTTGATTCCAAAGACCAAGGGACATTCTTCGACAGTTATGGATTCCCGCGTAAAATTTTTTTTACGCGCCTCTCGGTAGTTTCGGGCGCTGTGCTCTGAAAATGGCGCGCGTTTGCGGTTGAAGGCGTTGTCGTGACCGCTATCCGGACGAGGATTTTTGTAAGTATTTAATTGTTATTACTTCATTTGCGATGTTCTTCAATATACATTTTTCTAGTGTCACCGCCTGAACCCGGAGAGTGTAAAAAAATTCTTGAGGACCACGCAGCGCTTTGGGAGAAATATCGCCAGACAATGATCTACTTTCCTGATAAGAATTTTATATTTTTTATGAATGCACATAATTTAATTGTTAATCAACGCATAGTTTTAAATTGTTGACAATAAAATTTTCATTCGGTTTCCAGAATTGTTTCTAATAAAAGTTTATAAAAATTATTTTACAATTTTCGTTAGTATCATAATTGGCAAAAATATTCATTTAATCTAAGCTTATATTAAAAAAAATAATTCAGAAAAATAAGAAAGAAATTTCGAGCAGGATTTGAACCAGCGGCCTAGGAATGTTACGGAACAAAAAAGCCGTTCTGAAATTTTTTGAAAATGAAATTTTTTCATTCGATTTCTAAATTTGTTTATTTTGAAAGTTTATAAAAATTGTTTTATTTTTTACTCAATTTATAACGTCATCTGTTCATTTCACATCTTTATATCGTACGATTTTTGAAATTGTTTTGAAAATTGTTATGTTATTTTTACCCGCTGAATATTTATTAAAAATTTATATACCTTATGATTTTCGTAATTGTTTATTTCAAAAGTGTATAAAATTGTAAAATTTTATTCTAGCTGTTTGAAATTGAATATACTTGTTCTTAATAGTAATTTATATTTTTTATTCCTATTCGATTTGTTTATGTAAAGTGATGTTTATTTTACTTTTTATAATTTTCAGGCGGAGACACACATCGTGAAAAAGAGTGCGCTGATAATCAGGCGCTACTTTCTACTTCAGAAAATCGTTCATCGCCAGCCCCCTCAGAAAATAGTGAAAGTTCAGACGCGCAACCCCAAATCACCGATAGCGATGACCCTATGTCATCGGAACATAGCGACAATCTTGCTGTCTCGTTTGACGAGTCAGTGTTATCTGAAGACGTCTTCAGCAGTAACGATTCGGGCTATAATACCGTATAGTAAAGCAATAGCTTGTACGTTTACTTAGTGCGTTATGTTTCCGCTTAGCTATCACGTATCGCCGTAAAAATGGCGCCTCGTCTTAAGACGTTCAACAGGACGCGAGAAGTATCGAATGTGTCGTGACGTAATGATCGTTAAATCTCGTTGACACTCGGGGGTACTCGGCACGCTTCATCGATTCTTCGACACAGTGACCTCCTAAGCGTCTCGGTGACCTCTTGCGCGTCATTATTTCCGAAAGTTTCGGTACCGTTTAATTTCCTTGTGTTTTGAACAATATTTCCGCGTGTTTTGAACGATGGTTCGTGGACAGGCAATTTCGTTCAACCAGAAATATTTTAACAGCCGCCCGTGTACGGCTGATAGAATGTTTGCCGCATTAAGAACTGCTTTGGGCAACGCCGACGTTGTACCTGAAGCAGCATTGTTAAGTGACATGCAAGTGCTGTGCATACGAGAGGCGTATTGTGCTCCTCGAGGACGGAATAAAGGCCACACACCCGAAAGCTTCGTCGAGCCATTTGTGGGACATAAGCAGGCCATGATCCAGCCTTGGCGCGTGAGCGCGGGGTGGATTTTTCTATATTTTTTAGAAAAGAAGTAAGTTTGCATGCATACATTTTATAAAAGTTTTATAACATGCTTTTCTTTCTGCTAATTCAAACTTGAAAACTGTTTTCAAGCTCGTAATACGAGCCTCTTGTATCGCTTCTCTGTATTGTAACATTAAATGCGGATGTTTACTTTCATAATCTGACTAACCATTCTTTGTATTTATATGCACGATGCAAATGTTCTCTTTCATCTTAGTCAGTTTTAAAATTAAATTCGTGAAAATTTACAAAACTCTCCGTCTTTCAGAGTTGAAACAGTTTGTCAGGACGGAGGTTTTCTGTTGTGCGGAGGTTGACGACGTGGAAGCTAGAAACCTCAGACAGCTGACTAACAGCAAGAAGTTCACCGAGGAAGCCTCGTATATCGCCAAAGAAACCCCTTATTTTACTAAGTATGGAGCAACTGCAGAGCTCTCTATGGTGCGATTTTTCAAGGATTTCTTGTACGTATGCTTCATTGTTTTGTGTATGTAAGCAAACCGCATAGACCTTGGTGTCTCAATTCTATTCTTTTATAGGTTCCCGAAGCAGCATCAGCGTCTTGTCCGTCGTCTTAAAGCACCGCAACCACTCGATTCATCCAGCGACAGTGATACGGAGGACAGTGATTGATTGCGTGAGCGAGCTGTGGGATTCTCTGTCAGTCGTTGACTATGGTGTTCAAATCGAACATGGCATTCACAGCGATGAGACGGAAATTGTGGGTCCTATGCACCGACCGGAATCCTTGTAAGTTTGTTATTTCATCTGCTTATTATTTTGCTCGTAATGATTAAATTTTCAATCAGTTGTTTTATTTTCAGAACTGGTGAAACATGCACGGACGCCAAAAGACGTAGGTCGGTACAGGAGCCTCCAGCTACGCTGAGGCCTGTAGAAGCACTGTAAGTTTATTTCGTTTTAATTTCTAATGATGAATGAATTTGTCACTTAACCGTTGCATGATTTCAGATCTAGTGAAACATGCGTGAGTGCCGAGCAGGCAACTCCTGATATACCGCTGCAGTTGCCTCAAACAGAACCGCTGCAGACGCCTCCTGTAGAAGCATCGTAAGTTTATGTTTCTTCCTTTTCATTTTCTCGCAATGAGTAAATTTGTCTATTAACTGTTTCATGTTTTCAGGACTAGTGAAAATCCGCGACCGCCGAACAGACAGATGCAGAAGCTCAACTTGCTGGGGGTCATGGGGATGCAGTTCCGGAGATTGTCCTGCAGTCTATTCGGCGTAGGGTGTTTATGGATGTACGTTCTATCTGCAGAACGTGCAAAACGCCGTACAGGTTCAACTGCCAGATAGTATGGCCAAATTATTGTTATTTATTTTGTAAAGTGAAAATGTATATTCATTAATATTATACATCTTTTTAGGGAATCCGATCATCCTCCAGCGAAAAAACGTAGAGGTTTCCAGCTTCTGGACATCGTCATAATCGAGGGCGTTGTCAAACATGCCCCATGGCCTGCGCGACTGCTCCAGAAAGTTGGGCGCAACCGAGAAAAATGGCAGCCCGTGTTTATTCACGACACAGTCTGCGAACCATCACTGCCGGTCATTGTTGATGATACGACAGTGAAAAGGTATACGCGTGTTGCGACTAACCTTCTGGTCAGGTACGCAGCTGTGAACGATGCGTCTGGAGAGCAGGTCCGTTTGCTTCTAGAGGCCATCCAGGAGTGCGACAAAATCGTTTGTCGCGAAGTTGGAGGTAAATTTTATTTATTACTTTTCAAACAAAATAAAATGCTATTTTCTAAAAAAATAAATTTTTTCAGACATACCTGCGGAATGGGCTGCCACTTAATTTTACGTTTTATACCTTCGACAAAAATTACGTTACTTTTGTTAATAAAGTTAGTTAATTAAGTTAGTTAATTAAGTTAGTTAATTAAGTTAGTTAATTAAGTTACTTAATTAAGTTACTTAATTAAGCTATTTTTGTATATTAGCGTGTAGGTTTCAGCGAGTAATTTTAAGCTGTAGTTTAAGTTACAGCTTTGCGACAAATATATTATATTTCATAAATTTTATACTAAATATTATGCTGAAAATATATATCTATGAAACGAATATTATGTATTTTGTTTTCAGTAAATCGTCACTTTCTTTATTTGTTATTTTTATAAATTTACAGGGTCACATGTCGACGGTAAGCAGCAGCGTGCTCCTAGACTCTGTAAGCCTGAGCGCGCACTCCTATTGGTCTGTTCGGAACGTCGTGGAAACGGTGTTAACTCAGCACGCGCTTCCGCTGAGTTTTTAAAAATCTCTTCTCGATTTTTAGCGAAATTTTGTAATTTTTGCTTATGATGTTCAAGTAATTGTTCATAAGAAACGGGATCAATGTCATGTTTTTGTGATTGTGGACCATCACTTTCGTCAAACCGACCATGGAATCTATTTGTAGATTGCCTACCGTGCACTGCACGATGCACGAGATTTCTTTGAACAACTTCTTGCCGTTGTCTTTCCATATTTTGTACAACTGATGGTGTTACAACCTGTTTGGTGTTATACTGCAATACCGTTCCTGCAACTCTAGCATCGTATGAACCTCGGCCACCAAAATGAACATGTTTGCCTCCAATTTCTTTGCAGATAATAGAATTGAACAGTTCTGCAGTATTGTTGGTATAGTTCAATAGAAAACTTTTTGCGTGTGTACTAATTCGTTGCATGATCGCTTCAACCTTTTAAAACAAGCCATGCGATTTTAATACTGGTACATGGTTGTTTTCATTTCTCGAAGAAATGTCACTACAATCCCATCTTCGATCAGCACAGTTATCATGATCCCCAAAAATATGTTTAGGCATATGCAAAATATCTTTCTGCAATTCAATCGCAGGCTGATCGTCTTCGAGATTGTCATTGCGCCTATTTGTAGCACATTCAATAACCATCTGTCTGATA
>JAQQRF010001842.1:0-12735 GCA_030523145.1 Trissolcus brochymenae | reverse complement strand
CTCTTGATGTCTTATTGTTGAATTATTGTATATTGATTGAGTTTTAACATTTTATTTTTATGATTTATTTAACGTAATGATAGGCATTACGTAACAATAGTAACAGGTCCCTCGAAATGGGTGATACAGACAAAAGGAAATGAAGCGATGGAAATCGTACAGTCATGGTGCAAAGATCAAAAGATGGAGCTTTCTAAGACAAAATCAGTTGTGATGATGCTTAAAGGAAAACTTGACATCAAGTATTCGCCCAGAATAAATATCAAAAACAAGGTCATGAGAAGATTAACCATATTTAAGTACCTTGGTGTCCACATTGACCTGAGAATGGGGATGAATACACACGTAAAGCAGATATGAGCAAGAGCCAACACCGTCTACAGCAAATTGAGGTATGTAGCCCGGAAAGATTGGGAACTGAGATTTCCAGCACTAAAAACCATCTACAAAAGACTGGTCGCTCCGATAATAACATATGCCGCAGCAGCTTGGGAAGATAAAATCAATAACTCCAACAGAACACGATTTGTCAGAGCCCAAAAAGTGACACTCATAACAGCCACTAAAGTATACAGAACTGCTTCAAAGGACGCAATGTCAGTGGTGGCCGGGGCTCTACCCTTAGACCTAGAAACCAAGAGAATGCGCTTCGCCTACTATCTCAGAAAAAAGATCCCATTCGAACTAGGAACCTGCAGTGACACAGGAATATAAAACAAATTGGAAATTCTGAAAAACATGAATAAGCAGATGATATATGAATGGCAACAAAGATGGGAAAAGGCAAGACAACAGCCAAGGTTTTCCCAAATGTAAGGGAAAGATGTGAAGCATTCTGGGTAGAGTCGGATAATTACTGTCCACAATTCCTCACAGGCCATGGTAACTTCAGGGAAAAACTTCATAGCATTCGTTTGAAAGAAGATGGACGTTGCATATGCGGTGGTATAGAAACATCAGAACACATATTAAAGTCTTGCACAATATATGAGGAGGAGAGAGAAACACTCATACAGAGAGTTGGAAACAACATACAGGAGAGAATCCTAGTCAGCAGAGAAAACTACAGATACTTTAATGACTTCGCACGGAATGTCTTCGAAAAAAAGAAAAAACTAGAGATGGAAGAATAAACGAACAAAGAAGATGAAGAAGAAGAAGAAGAAGAATAAGATGAATAGAGACCCAACTCTGACGGTTCAGTGCTTCCAGGAAACCAGGTGGATCGAGTAGCTTGGTGGAACGGTTGTACTGGATCGTCGGACGAGGATCAATAAACAGAAAACGAATTCATAAAGGGGGATAGAATAGGTTACGATCATCGAACTTCAATAACGTTTGAAATTGTGACTGTAAATAGGATCAATGTATACTGTGTTATGTATTGTTATTTTATGATTAATGAGAATATATTGAATTAATTCAAAATCGATTATAATTTTATGAAGTACCTGGTTTAAAATGATATTTAATTTCAGTATAAAAATCGAAAACTCAATTCAAAATCAAAATTCAAAATTTCGATTTAAACATGTATTTAATGTAAAACTAAAATGTATCGATTAACTCACAATTTCATATCAAAATTAACGTTCTTGAAAATTTCAGTTTAAAAGCATCAAAAAGCCCAAATCAATATCAGAACTAAAACGCACACAAAAGTTTGACTCAAAATATGTTCATAAGAAATGTGAATTAAATTTTTGTGATTATCCAAATCAAGCATATCTACCATAATTTTCTAATATCAAATCTCAAAAATTTAAGTCAAGTTTTAAATTTTAAACAAAGTTCAAAATTCCAATACTAAAATTAATCAGAATCGAGTTTCTAAACAAGATCAAAATCATTTCTCAAAATCAAATTTAAAAGTAAGATCGAGTTTTAAAGATCAATTTTAGAGAAAAATTCAAAATAACTGAGACTAAATTTTCAATCAGATCAAAATCAAAGTTTTCTCGGATCAAATTTCTAAACGAGATCAAAACGATTTTTCATGATCAAGTTTCTAAACAAGATCAAAACAATTTTCCAGAATCTATCTTTAATTGCTCGATTGTTGATAAAACAAAGTGTAGTTACGAAGATAAATCTGCAGGTGACTTCGCTGCTAATTGTTCTTTTGAATCAAATTTGGTTTAATAAAAGAAGAATTATTCAAATTTACGTGAATAGAAATAAAATCAAAATTGAAAATTGAATAACATTTATTTCAAATGTAAACTCAAAACTGGTAATCAAAAGAATGCGATACAATATGAATGAAACTAAATTTAAACGCGAAACGAGATGAACTAAGGAATCAAAGTAAACTGTGACTTGTATAAAATACAATAAAAACATTGTCTAAAACTAATTCGCCATCTTTAACTCGCCACTTTAACTCTAACTCTCTAACTCTCTGCTCGTGAATTGCGCTGTGGTATTTATCAGAAAATCCCGTCGAAGGGTCTTCTCCCGGATTTCTACTCGGTACGGTCCTTTTCGTGGCATAAACCGATCAGAATTGACTTATCTAATTACTAAATACTTATCTAAAATTTGAATATTAAAATTAGTGTATGCAACAATTTAATTATTGTCCCTTCTTAAAAAGTAAAGCTCTCACTGAAGTTCGTCATGTCATCGCAAATGCGCACGCACTTCGATACATCGATCCATTTTGTCAATTTGTCAATATAAAATATCGTTTCGTTTTCGTCACCATTCACTCATTCATTCATATAGTCATCATAGTCACTTAGTATCATTTTCATCCAATTTTATTTTTCATTCTCATTCAATTTTATTTTATTCAGAACGGATTAAATTAACTTGAATTGAATTAACCATTTTATTAATTTTTTTGTCTTCTCCCGTATCTTCTTCTCAATCTTCTCAATAAGAAAACGACAGTGTAGATGTCTCACGGTTCCTTTGTTTCCCCGGTTACAAACAACCAATCAGAGTGCGCGTTTTTTAATATTTGCTTGAATAATCGACTTTCAACTGAAGAAGTTGCAGTGTCGGCTTTTCCGGATAAAGTGTATTAATAAAGTGACAAATTTTAATTCAAAGGGATCATGGAGTACTTGACTTCCGACTCTGACATTGATTTGATCAATGTAGGAGATCAGACCGTGTAAGTAATACAATAATTGTAATGATAAAACGAAAAGATTCCACTCGATCATTTTCTAACCTCATTCTAATGGCGGTCTTTTTCATTTTAGGGAATTGGTGGCTTTTGTTCACACAAAAAATGCCCCTATAGAATGCGGAAGTCACAGGAAATATAAAGATATGAAGTTCCTGATTAGTAATAGAAAAGGGAAACTGATACAGTGCTCGGCATGGGATGCCGACATCCCCTTAGTGAAACCAAAAATACAGACAGGCCAGGTAATTAAACGAAAAAAAAACTAAGTAAAAATAGAAAATAATAAAACGAAAATAAATTAACAGTAACAACCAGCAAAAATAATATAACCTAACAAATGACCAAACAATTAAATAACAGTAGTTAATTAATAAAAAACAATAAAATAGTAACATTAATTTTAAGAAAAAGATAAAAAGCGACATTAAAACAAAAAGAGAGTAACAATTAAGTTAAGAAAAAATGATGAAACAATCAAACAACAACAACAATTCAAATCAATGATAAAACAGTAAAAGGAATTATATCAATAATTTGAAGTAAAACATAATGAAACAGTAACAATTAAAGTAAAAATGATTAATTAATAAAAAATGATAAAACAATGAAACATAAAAAAAATTATAAAACAGTAAAACAACAGTAGCAATAAAAATAGGGTAACAAAAAAGGGTTCAAAACAAACAGTAATTTCAACAAAACTTACAACAATTATATAACAAAAAAACATTAACAATTTTTGTGTAGATAATTCACATCAATGGCGCTCATGCAACGTTGGCCAAACCACAATATAATAAAGGAAACGTCAGATTTGAGCTGACAATGAAACAGCATACCGAGATTACTGAACTTGGAAAACTTACGCAAACAGAACCACTGGAAATTGATCCAGTCAGAATTGAATTGGATAATTTTGGCAGCATGATAAATCAGTTTATCAGTGAGTAACCTTTTTAATTTGATTTTATCGAAATTATTTTATTGTTTGTAAATATTTTTTAAAAAACATTTTAAATTTGATTTTTTTTTTCAGTTCTGCAGGCACACTTGAAATCTCCATTTCATTTCCATCCTACGGGTGCGCTGCAATTTGTGCCAAAGGCTGCAAACTCGATGTTAAAATCAGTACTTATGACAATACGCAACTCAACGATGACAGATCTCTCACAGTTGGCGATTTTTTGGAGATTAAGGGATATGCACGCGAAGAAACTGGTAAGTTTTTTTTTCATTTAAATGTTGTTGTTGTTTGTGTTTATTCCGATTTTTTAAAGTTTTATTCTTTTTTTTCAGATAAGTATGGGTCAACACGATTGTTCCTCGAAATTTTGTCGATGAAAGACATCATAAATCTGCCTGGAAACAAAAAACCATTCAAAGATATGATAAGGTGTGTAAAAACACCCCAAAAAAAATTAAACCGAATAAAGAAAACGAAGATGAAAAGCAAAAAGGAGGATTTGAAGATGTCGACGATAAATTGAAGGTAAGACTTTCACTGTCTATTTTTATGTATCATTTATAATCGCAATTTTCTTAATCAAAAAGATCATATTTATTATTATAAATATTTAAATCTAATTTATGATTTATTTTCCAGAAATCTAAAATATTTCAGAAAGGGCCTTGGGGGCCCGTTAAAAATGATGGTTTCAGAGTGATTATTTTATACATGAAAGATAAGCTGACAGACTGATTAAGTTAGGCGGAACTATAATAAAAAAAATTATATATGAGATTATATTACGATGAAAAGATGAAGAGTTAAAAATTAAAAAAACATTAATATATTTATATGAGTTTAAGATATTTCCTTTTTTGTATTTTTATGAAAGCAATGTTTAGTAGGAGCTTCTAATAGAAGTTTTAATTTTAAGTTATTTTATTTTTCTTAAGAAGGTTTCATGAAATGTCATGAGTTAATTGAAATGTTTCATTTTTTAGTTTTCAATTTTTAGTTTTCAACCATCGCAGGAGTTTCAATCCAGCGCTGTATTCATATTCTTCTGAATATTAATTTTAGTTCGAGAAATTGAGGCATAATTTAATCAATGAATAATTTGAAATTATTAAATTGATTAAAAAAAATAGTTTTTCAAATAATATAAGAAATAAATCAAAAATAGTTTTGATTCCATTCTTTATTAATATTTTTTTAATATATTAATATAGATATTTAATATTTATAAATATTATTAATATTTTTTAGGCATAGACTAAAAAAAAAGTTAGAAAATGCTTCGTTATCTGTCTCCGAAAATGAGAATATAGAATTTAATTAAGTAAGTGAACTCAGATCAATCAACGTGCAATCTCAAAGTATTGCATCTGATTCCGATCATGGAAACTCAATTATTACTAACCAGGTACCGACGACTTCTCTTGAACCTACTTCACAATCTGCAACCCTCACTCTGGAAAGTACTTCTGCCAACAAAAAAGGATATATTGATTCTCGAGTGAAACTAAAAAATGTTAATGATATTGTGGAACATAATATTGGTAAAATGGATGTTTCATGTAAACATTGCGATGCGCTTCATTTCAATAATGAAATTGTAGCAAGAAATGATCATTCTTTCAGTGGATGTTGTAGTCATGGGAAAGTTCATCTTGATCCAATGCCTGTCCCTCCCGTTTACCTTCAATCCCTATTCGACGGATCTCATCGAAATTCATCAGAATTTTACCAGAACATACGAAGCTATAATAACGCATTTGCATTTACGTCTTTCAATGCCAACTTGGTGAAATTCAATGGTCGGCCTGGTCCGTTCTGCTTCAAAATCTCAGGGCAAATTTATTACCAAATAAATACATCTTTATACCCTGCTGATAATGAAACTCCAGAATTCGATCAGTTATTCATTATTGACCCGAATGAAGCTTTGCAACATCATTCAACAGTTTTTGATCATTTAAACATTGATGTTTTAGAATCTTTGGACAATGTCATGAGAGAATACAATATATTTGCTCAATCCTACGAAATGTAGGATTGAGCTACATTAGGATTGAGCTTATACCTACGATAACGTAGGTATAATTTTTAGCGAGTTAATGAGGTAGCAGCAATTTTCTCTACTACAGCAGATGGTGAGATTCCAGAATCTTATGTTACTATTCGAAATAAGAGCACAAAATCATTGCAAATTGTCAGTTCAATAGATCCGAACGTTGAACCTTGGATATATCCACTTCTATATCCTAATGGAACGCAAGGTTGGAATCGTAATATCATGCAAGTGAACAGCACTCGACGAGTTACACGTAGAGATTATACGAGGTATCGACTTTCAGTAAGAACTTTCAGTAAGAATGATTTCAACACATTCATTATGGGTCGAAAACTTATGCAACAATGGGTTGTAGATTCATACGTCAAAATTGAGAAAGATCGCCTAGAATATCACAAATCACATCAAAAAGAACTACGAGTTGACACTTATAAGAATTTAAATGATTTTTTAAATACTAATGCTACTAATACAAACTCGACTATTGGTAAATTGACTATTCTACCATCAAGTTTTGTTGGGTCACCACGAAATATGTTACAGCATTATCATGATGCAATGGCTATTGTACGACAATTTGGAAAACCCGACATTTTCTTGACTATGACATGCAATCCGAATTGGCCCGAAATAAAAGATAACTTTTTATCTGGACAACAATCATGTGACAGACCCGATATAGTAGGAAGAGTGTTTGACATAAAAAAAGATCACTTGATTGATTTTATTGAAAGCAAACTTTTTTTGGTACAGTTTCAGCTTATGTATATGTGATTGAATTTCAAAAAAGAGGTTTGCCACACATTCATATGTTAATCAATTTACAAAAAAACAGCAAGAGGGAAACAGTTGAAGCTGTTGATGAAATCATATCTGCTGAAATACCGAATCCTCAACATCATCCGGTTTTACATGAGACCGTCATGCCGACAAATATATATACAAAGGTCATGATGCTGCTGCAGTAGTCATACAACAAAACAGTTCTGGGGAATCAGTCATAGATCATGACGAGATAAAACATTTTATAGAAACACGTTACGTAAGTCCTATCGAAGGATATTGGAGAATTGCCAGTTTTAAGCTTCAAGAAAAGAGTACAATTTATCGCTTACCAGTTCATCTACCAAATGAGCACAACGTGATTTTAGAAGATACAGATGATAATGCAAAGTTATCAGAAGCATTAAATCAAGTAACAATGTTGATGGAATATTTTAATCTAAATGCCCGGGATGAAAGTGCAAGATACCAGAACTTTTACCCAGAACTTCCAAAACATTTTGTTTACAAAAAAAATGACCTTGATTGAAAAAAAGTTCTGCGTTGGCACCGACGACAAAGTCATTTCAAATATATAGGTCGAATGTATTCAGTTAATCCAGCGCAAACGGAACTATTTCATTTGAGAATACTGTTATTAACGGTTAAAGGTGCTACAAGCTATGAAGATTTACGAACTGTGAATGAAGTGCACAATCAAGTTAGTTACAATCTTCTTTTGCTGCAGCTTGCATAGCTTTAGAGTTAGTTGAAAATGACGATGAATGGGTAAAAGCTATGACCGAAGCAGTCTCTTGGAAGATGCCACGTCAGCTAAGATATTTATTTGTTCGGATTCTGATTCATTGTCATCCAAAATATCCTCATGATTTATGGCAAGAATTTAAATTTGCAATGTCCGAAGACTATTCAAGAAATAATTCTGACAGATTACAAAGTGAAAAAATGGCGTACGATGACATTATTGGGTTATTGCAAGATCAAGGCTTTCATGACTTTCACGTTGATGACATGGATGCAATGGAACCCATTCCTCGTAATATTGCTATAATGTCCGTAGAACAATATTTAGAAATTGGTAAGCGTCAATACGCAATGATGAACGATACTCAAAAACAAATCGTCGATGAAATCTTGAATGTTATTGACGATGCTTTTTCATTGACGGACCTGGTGGAACAGGAAAAACTTTCATTTACAATACTCTTTTTCATTTCATTAGAGGAAAGAATAAAATGATTAATACTATGGCATTTACTGGAATTGCTGCCACGCTACTTCCTGAAGGAAAAACTGTGCATAAAACGTTAGGATTGCCTGTTCCATTATTTTCAGATTCATCTTCAAGTATCAAGAGGCAAATTGAAGCAGGCCAAAATTTGAAAAACGTTCATGTATTTATTTGGAACGAAGCTCCTATGGCTCCTAGATATGCATTAGAAATCATGGATAGACTTTTAAAAGATATCATGGAAAACGATTTATTATTTGGTGGTAAAATTGTAATTTAAACGCAACTAGAAATGAATTAGTCAATCTTTCTATAAAATTCAGCTATTTATGGAGACATTTTCAAAAGTTCAACTTAACTGAAAACATGCGAGTTCTACCGGAAGAACAAGAATTTGCTAATTTCGTCTTAAAAATTGGAAATGGTGAATTAAATTATTTATTTTATTTATTATTTTATTATAAGAAACAATGCTTTGGAGCTATATGCTCCGTATACATGGGAGTTTGTTGACTCTTACATTTTTTATAATTCCTTTAGTTATTTGCGTTTCATGCATTCGAGTACAAAAAAATATATATAGTTCATTCTCTCTTTTGTTAAATTATTTAAAATGGGATAAATATCTACGCCTCGGTACTGCGAACATTGGGCATTTAAAGAACATGTGAAATAAATTATTTGGCTCTCGTAGATTACAGTATATACAATTAGCATTCTCATCGAAAATATGTTTTTCTCTATCAAAATACAGATTTGCTGTTTCTTTGTTACTCATACGGAGTTGTGCCAACAATCTTGTTTTACTTATATTTATACAGAAGTTTATGTACATTGGTTTCTCTTCAATATTTATAATTGAGTTGTAAAGTTGGTTGTATGAGGAATTTTCTATTCTCATCAGGTCTCTCGTCTTCATTTTCAGCGCCAGTAAATCTAAGCATCCCTTTCTCTCTCTTTTGGTTTGTTCGCTGTTTTGGGTTATTCATAAGTTTTCTTTTCCCAGTTCATAGAGTTGATTTTTCATTTTCTCTGCCCAGTTGTCAGGGATTGCTTTACAATCAATATGGCTAAGAAGCGCATCGTAACACTGTCGCAGTAATCTAAATGGCGGCATCTCAAGGAGTTTCCTCCACCAGTCAAACATACTTTTCCAGATGAAAAATTCAATAGGCAATCTTTCCAATTCAGCACGGAGGAAGTAGCTGGGTGTGTATCGTGAGAGGTGGAGGAGTCTCTTGAAGTAGTTTGATTGTACAGTTTCGAGCGCTTGTGCGAAAGGCAATGCCCATACTTCGCTCGCGTCTAAGATAACGAGATCTATAGTACTTCTCCCTCTGCAAGAGATATAGGTAAATGCGCCAGATTTATCCGAGTTTGACCTTCCGTTTAGTATCAGAAAACCCATATCTTCCATAATTTCAGTCAAATTTATCCCTCTAATTTTTGCAATAACAAAAGAATTTCTTTCTTTGGCCAATTTAGAATTTTCAAATATATATTTATCAAGGTCATTATTTAATAAGCCGACCCTCGCATTAAAATCCCCTACCCATATCATTTTGTAATTTTTTCCATCTGTGAGACTCGTTTCGTGGAAGAGGTCTTTCATAGATTTCAAGTAAGTATCAGTAAATTCTGATTGGGGTCTCCAATAAAAAGTTCCTATTCTGTATATCTCTGATTTGAAATTAATATCAATTACAACATATTCGGCTTTTATTTTGTGAACTAAAAAAATATACATAGGATTGTTTTTCACAAAGACGCCCGCGGCTCTGCCTTTTTTGCCCGGGATTTTTTGAGCTGGAACATAAACGTGTTGATAATTTTGCAAATAAGATGGTAGTTTAAGGGGCTCACAGTATATCCAAGTTTCGGCAAAACATAAAATATCATGGTTTAAAATTTGTTTTTGTTGGTTTTTATCAATTCGAAATAAGTTACTATAGCCGTTTATGTTCCAAAACCCTATATTAAAATAGTGACTAGAAGTTGACCTTGACGAAAACGCTTCCGCTGCATCTCAATAGGGCGCTGCTCGGTTACTCCTGCTTTTGTTCAAACGGTCGGTGAATTTGACGGCCCTCGATGGTCTTCTGTCGGTGTTCGAGTTCGCCCATGTTCTAAAGGTCGATGAAAGAGTGGCGTTTGATGTGGTAGACTCGGAACTCAATTGCGCAGCTGCTTGGGTAGTTGCCGCCTGTACGTACGAGCCGCTGGCAGTGGGTGGTATTAAGTTGGCGGTAGGGGAGAACTCCGGTGTTGGATCAGATTCCCCTTCAGTTTGCATCGCCACCTCTCCCGATGTATGTAGGACTGGGGAAGGATTGGACTCATGTTGTTTCTGGGAGATCATATGGTTCCGGAGCTCAAGGATTTCATCTGGTGAATTGATGCGGAGAGTGTCACCGCCCTCATTCATTTTCAAGAAAATTTTTCCCTCTTTGTGCCAAACGAATTTAATTCCATATTCTTTTTGGATCTGTTTCGCCTCGAAGAATGTTTTTGCTACCTGCGGGGAGAGCGATTCACCGACGTAAATATTTACGTCGGCTATTTGCTCAATTCCGATATCTTTACCTTTCAGGCGGGCCTGTCTCGCTCGTTCGATAATGTCCTCCTTGTCTATGCGTCGTAGTAATTTCACTATTATGTTGTCTTTCGTCTTGGATCTAAATATTGAATTAACAGCAATATCAGGTATGTCCAGCTTTAACACGTCCATGATCGCAGTGAAGGTCCAAAGGAGGTTTTCATTTTGCATCATCGGGATTCCTCTAATTATAATATCATTGTTTCTCTCGCTGCGCGTTTGTTTGTCTTGGGTTTCTCTGAACAGCTTTATTTCGCGCCTGAGAGCATCGTTTTCGTTGCGAAGAAATTGGAGAATATCGTCGTGTCTTTTTGCATCGATCGTCAGGGTGTCCAGTTTTTGTTCGACTGCTGCCATCGATTTCAATAATTTCTCCTGGTTGTCGGTGGATAAGGTAATTTTGGCAGACAGGGCCTGGAGCTGTTCGGCGATCTCAGCCATTTTCCACGTGTACTCGTGTTTTCATTCACTAAACTTATCTCCCTTCTCGATCCGAGAGACAATTTTGTGGACTACACACACTTTCCACTAATAGATGTTGCGAGAATGAATATAAGTTGTGCACTTGCTCGAATAATTCGCGACTTTTGTATCGTAAAAGAAGTTGACACCCAAAGTCTAAAATCGCCGAGTTTCGATTCAGAGCAATTATAATACGAGCGCAGAAAAACACGTCCGCGTTGTTCGGCGTACCAAACAAACAAATGGTGAATTAAATGACTATGATGATGACATTGAAATTCCTTCATGCTTATTGGCAGATCCAGATACTGACATCGTAGAAGTTATTTATGGAGAAGTGTTTACCAATCGCGACTACAAAAAGGCATCCTCAAGAGCTATTTTAGCTGCTCGAAACGTTGACGTAGATGAGATAAATAAACGTGTTGTTGATTTGTCAGATCACTCAACTGAACGAATTTACAGAAGTATTGATAGTATCGATGTGTCTGATGATAATGGCGAAATTGCATCGACAATTTTACCTGAATATTTACACACATTATCTCCACCATCATTACCACCACACGAGTTACATTTAAGGCAATACTCTGTGATAATGCTTATCCGAAACCTGAACATAGATGAACGGTTGTGTAACGGTACAAGATTATTAGTTCTTAATTTCAGTGACCATTTATTAAAATGTGAAATTTTGACTGGAGACAAGGCGGGTACGACGACATTCATAAGTCGCATGACGATTCAGTGTGAAAATGTCTATCCGTTCAATTTCAAACGGGGTCAATTTTCAGTTAAACTTGCATTTGCTATGACAATAAACAAATCTCAAGGTCAAACATTTGAAAAAATAGGCATCGACTTACAAAAAGAAGTTTTCAATCATGGTCAGTTTTACGTCACAATATCTCGGATAAGATCATGGAACTCTTTGAAAATTTTCATTGGCAGTAAAGATATCACAAATTTAACGAAAAATTACGTATACCAAGAACTCTACCAATGAATTCAGTTCTCCATTAAAACGGGAAGAAAAAAATTCTATTTTATGAGTTAATTATATAACTCAACAATGTGTTGAGTACGCTATTTACAAGCGTTTTATTGTGGAATTACTAATATTTTTTCGATTATCTTATTTTTTTAAAAATGTTTATTTTTAAGCATGGATCTCTTCATCACCTTGGACAAAATATTTAACATGTTTTACATGAAAAAACATACTATTTCTGTCACTTTTCTATTATATATTTTCTTTTTCTTTAAATTAAAAAAAGATACTTTTTTTTATTATTTGGAAAATAAAATCAATTCTGAACTAAGGTAAACGTACCCCTTACCGTGACTGTTCCTACTACCGTGAGTTTTGCGATTTAAGTTGATATAAAAATAATTACGATAATGGTCATGATAATTGAGATACATAGAGATGAAGATTAATTTATTATGAACAAGATAAACAGGATACTTTTTTGATTTCAATTCTTACAAAAATATTAAAATT
>JAQQRF010001833.1:0-12125 GCA_030523145.1 Trissolcus brochymenae | reverse complement strand
TCAAATTTGACTAGCCAGTATTTGACTAGTAATTAAGGAATTAAAAATGCTCCAGTAATTCCTCGTAATTTCCTAGCTAGTAACTGGCTAGAATTTTTTCGGCCAGTCAACCTGGCTCAAATTTGTCCAGTAACTATTTCGTACTGGGCAAAAACTGCTCAATTTTTTCTTGGGTACAATTCGGATTTTACTGAATGAGCAGTGTAATGACATGTGATTTAAGATTTCAAAAAAAAGGAAAGAAGCAAATTTATCATTGCTCAAAGTAAATTTCACAACAACAACTAGTATATTCAAGTTTGTGGGACTTTGTGTTGAGCAGCCGACGAGTAAACATTGCTCAAGGCACAAGGCGTTCCGTCCTTTTATCTCTTATCTTGATTTCAAAACGTGGTTTTTGTGATTTGTACACGATGGAAGACAAAATTGATATAATTCTGAAGGATGTGCAAACAATCAAGACGGACCAAAAATCAATAAAAGACAAAGTGGATAAGATAGACAAGTGGATGAGATTACAGGTATCCCCCAATATCTTGGCGACCAGGATCTGCGTCATGTGCCAATCGAAATGATCGTAGCCAGTTCGGACGCTGAATCATCGACCGACTTTCAACCCGGTACCCCTATGATAAGTTATCACCGAACTCCTCGGCAGTTATCAATAGGCGACTGGTGTAAAGTTCCAATTGAGAGAAAACGAGAACGAGAAACCTCCCCAGCAAGGAGAAGGAAGGAAACGAAACACGCACCAAATACAAAATGAGATGAAATAACATGTATCCCGGAAAAGAGCGTAAACCATTATCTATGCCAAAACTATAAAAATATAAACATTACTTTCTGGAATATTGCAGGTATAAAAAATCTTTTTAACTTAGATATTGATCATTTGTCTCTTATACAATATTATGATATTATTGGTCTCGTGGAAACATGGAATTTTACTGAATTTTACTGAAACCATAAAACTACCAACTTTGATAACAGATAAATATAATTTCATTCAATCTCAAGCCATTAAAAAACATGTTTTGGGCAGAGCTAGTGGCGGGATTTTATTGTTGATAAAAAAAGAACTGATGAGATATATAACAATAATACATATAAACGAGCACTGGATATTCATAAAAATGCGCTCTTCCTCAGTTAACTTGATAGTGGGTACTGTATATTTAAATCCCACCTATGACGATCTTGATTTTATTGATAAATTTGAGAATTGTTTTTATAATAATTTGATAGATTTTTTAAATCCAAATATTATTATTGGAGGGGATTTTAATGCAAGAATTGGCATCAAAGGAGATATTGAGAACTGTATTATTGAAGGATTGCCACTTTTGGCGAAGAAACGATCGGCGGATGGGGAAACAAACAGTAGGGGTGAGAGGATCCTCGATATGATGATGGCACTTGGCTTCGTGGTCTTGAACGGAAGAACAAGCAGCGACAGCCCCGCCTACCCAACATTTATAACTGAAAATGGTTCGTCTGTCATTGACTTGGTATGGATAAACGTGGAATGTATGAATTATGTCGCGGACTTGAGGGTGATCGACTTCTCCTCCTACTCTTGGCATTGCTTAATCTCACAGAATCTGTTCAGTCTCCTTAACCAAGAAAAACAATTCATAGAATTTTAAACCGAGGTAGTTAAATGGCAAAATGACAAAATACAAGACTTTGATATATCCCTTTTAAACTCGAGAGGAATTTACTGTAATGATGAAAAAGTAGAAATACTGTTTAAAATAACTGTTTAAATTCGGTAAAAGTGGCGCTCCGAGACAGTGAAATGCTGGAAAAATATAGAAAAAATAATTTGATAAAAAACGTGTTTGATAAACCCTGGTTTAATGAAAATTGCAAGACAGCAAAACAAAACGTCAGAAAGACATACGATATCTATTCTGCTGATAATTTCGACATTCGAGCAAGAACAGAATACGTTAAAGCTAGAAATTATTATAACGCGATAAGAATCAAAACAAAAAAGAAATTTGAGCGGGATATACTAGAAAAATTCTATCTATCTATCTATCTATCTATCTATCTATCTATCTATCTATCTATCTATCTATCTATCTATCTATCTATACAGGTTCAGACGACCAGAGCAAAAATCACGATAAAAATTGCGGAAAAATTAATAGAATATAGGGAGCGGGTTCATCAAATTTTTATTAACAAAAACAATAATAATGAAGGTGCTAACTGAAGATGGTACGTCGCGAAAACGACGCGAAAATTCCTCAAAATCCGCTGTTTCAGTGCGAGTTCAGGAATAAAGATGGAAATTAAATTGCTGATCCAGCAGATTTAATTTTCAGGAGAGGATAAGGTTATTTTAATAACAAAAGGACCTGCACTACTACTAACCTTTTGATTAAATAATATGCTGAAAATTAGGAAAGAAAAATGACACGAGTTCGGTCAAAGAAAATCGCATTATAAAGCGGCTGAAAACAAAAATTAAACGGGTTAATTGAGCTCATATGATTTGTGGTAACTCATTATACAACAATCTGCAAAGTTTGTTGATATACCGTTAAACAAGCGATGCGACAATTTCGCGAAAAGCGGGTGAAAATATAGATAGCGGAACATACACATAGGATAGTGGAAGAAAAACTCATGCGACGTGCAAAAGGACACTCCGTGAATCGAAAAATCAATTGATGAGGGAAAGTGCGTAGTGAGCGATAATCCCCACTCCTCGGGTGCTGTTTTCTTTGTACGTTGCGTGCTGACGAAAATCGAGCGAATTCAATTCTGAAGAAAATATTTTTTCTTTTTCAGGCCGAATTATGTTCTTCTTCCCCCTGTTCCAAACTTCCTCCAACAAAAAATTTTTTAACAATGAAATTTTTCTCAACTTTAAGATAAAAAATAGACTACCAAAAAATTTTTTTAGAATTGTAATTTATTTTTTCCAAATTTTGTTACGTTTCAATATGTCAAATGCCGAAAGTTAATGCAAAAACTATTGTTTCAAAATTGAATATAAGGTAAAAAGAATATTTTAATTGTAATGACATGCACGAAACACGCCATTTTTTAAATAAGTAGAATTAATAAAATAATTACAACAACCAGATGTGTCTCGGAAACACATTTGGTTGTAATAAAATTAAAAATATGGACCGGAAATATGTATTATGTATGTAAATTTATGTTTTAAATAATAGGGAAATAGAAAGTGAGATATCGGTTCACCAAAATTCAGGTCAAGTTAACGAACGTCGCATGGGCTCGCGATGGTTGGACCCCTGTGGTGCTAAGTTTTATGTACGATTTAGGCCAGAAATTTCGGTCATAAAATCATAAATTTAGTGTGCAATCAAATCGTCAATTTGATTACCGGATTTTCGGCCATATGCTGACTGGCTTAACACTATAAAAACGGAAAAACCTCGTGCCCCAGTAGTTCAGTCTTTCCTCGGTTTCCACGGCACTAACGTCGAAATCTCGTAGCCGCTTCGCGCCGCTGTAACTAAGTCGCGCGTGTGTTCCTGTGTGTGTTGGTGTGTACGAGCGCTGCAGCCCCGTCACTAGCTGTTACCTGCTCAATCAACTAATTGTATTCATCTTAAAGGTAGAACAATATATAATTTTATGCCAGATTCGGACTTATAATTTTTTCCCCTCTAACTCCACCCGCAATTTTTATTTAGCATTTTAGGACGTTACATAATCAAAGACTTCAAAATGAGGCACATCTGATGAGGCGAGGCGCCATAAATAAATTGCATGTGGAAGAAAAATCAATTAAAAAAAAAAATTTTTTATAATTTTTTTTTTTAAGCTATTGTGTCACCAAATAGTCTAACCAATCAGCGAAACTTGAGTCTGAAAAAGCGATCATGTCATTGCTTCTACCAAAATATTGTAAACCTAAATTTACAGTTCCCTTCAAGTACTGAAATATTCTTTGAACCATTTTCCATTTTTCTTCTGTCGGATTTGATTGATGTTTACTCAAAATATTCACCGTGTAAGATATATCTGGTATAGTTGACCCAGCCAGATACAACAGACTTCCTACTATTTCACGATAAGGCGCATCTATCGTTTTTACTGTCTTAATTGAATCGTTGTCCACTCTTTCTTCTCTCTCTTTTCTTTCTTGACTTGTCGTGTGATCATGGGAGTGTTTTTAATATACGCATCGTTAAATCCAAAGTTTTTAATTATTTTGTAAATGTAATCAGTTTGTGTTATACTCATCGTATTTGTGTCTTTATTACGCCTGATATGCATTCCTAAGAAAATTTTCAGCTCACCTAAATCTAACATTTCAAATTCTTTCATGAATTTAAGAACTGTCGTTGCTTGCGAGTAACATATTGTCTACATAGAGTAATAATATAATTATTATTTCTCCTTTTCTCAATGTAAATAAACAAGGCTCATTTCGATCCGTCGTAAATCCTAATGAAATAGCTACTGTCGTGAATTTTTCATACCACCTCTTTGGACTTATTCTAAGACCATATAATGCCTTTTTTAATTTGTAAACTTTTGAGTTCCTTGTTTTATTTGTGACATTTACACATTCTGAAATTTCTAAGAAAATGTCTTCTTCTATAGTATCGTTTAAGAAAGCTGTCTTTACATCTAACTGAACTGCTTCTAGATCAAAAAAGTTGATTGTTGCTAATACTGCTCTTACAAGAGTTAACCTTGATACTGGTGCATAAGTTTCCTTTAAGTCATATATATTTTTATCTATAAACCCTCGTGAGACAAATCGTGCTTTATATTTCATGGAACCGTCGTTTTGAGTTTTTAATTTAAATACCCATTTTGAATCAATTATGTTTGGTTTTTTACCTATTTTGTCAACATTTGGTTTATCTACTTCAACCCTAACTCGATTTTTGCTCATAGCATTCAGTTCATCTTTAATTGCTTTTAACCATTCGTTTTTGTTTGGTGATTCCATTACTTCTTTGTAAGATATTGGATCATTATTCAAATTAGCAAAGAAAGCATGTAATACCTCATCTACTTTAGGATCATTGTTAATTTTGTCCTTTTCTTCATGTAATTGTGGAAAATTGAAATCAGTCGTTACTGTCGTTAAACTTACAAAATTTTCAAAGCTTGTATCTTTCAATCTCTTACTGCATGTGCAATAAGGTTCTCTTGACACTGTCGTTTACTCCCTCCGATTCTAATAATCTCTTAGGTGGTCTGCCTCTCTTTCTGTGTTTGTTTTCTTCGGTAATTTGTTTTTTTGTTTCATCAGTTTGTTTCTCTTCAAAATTTTGAAACCAATCGAGGTGTTATATCCTACTAAAACGCCACGAATTGCCCTAGCTGAGAATTTTGATTCGGGTTTGCGCGTTATTCTCTAGTAAGCCATGCAGCCAAATCTTTTAATTTGATTAATATAATAATGATAATTTGGAGCAAATTTTGATAGAGGAGTTTCAAAGTTAATAGAACTGTGTGGTGTTCGATTATGCACATACGTTGCTGCGGTTAGAGCTAAGTCCCACATATTTAAAGGCAATTTTGAGTCAAATAAGAAAGCCCGTACTTTCTTTTGTATTGTTTGATTAAATCTTTCTGCTACTCCATTGTGCTGAGGTGTATCCGGACACGCGAACTGATGTTCTATACCCTCTTATTTTAACATTTCGTTAGTATAACCGCTGGTAAATTGTGTCCCCTGATCCGTTCGTAAATAGCAAACTTTTTCATTTGTACCAAGTAAATTTCTCGCGCTCTTAATAAATTGTTCAAGATGATGACCCGTCTCATCCTTTGTTTTCATAGGAAATGTATGAGCAAATCGTGAGAAGTCATCTATAAAAACTACTATGTATTGATATCCACCAGGGTATGTGGTTGATGAAATTTTTCCCATCACATCTGAATGAATTATTTGTCATGGATTGGTTGCTCGTGACCATTCGTTTTTGAAAGGCAATCGTTTCATTTTCGGTATCGCATAGATCTCACAGTCGTTAATACATTCGTCATTAAAATTTATCTTTTGCAACTCTTTCTCATGAATCCAAATTTTTTATAATTTACGTAGATAATTTATAGATGCATGTCCCATTCGCACATGCCACAACATAGCTTTGTTTGTTTTCATGAATTGAGAATAGTTGTCTGAAAAGGGGTCTTCTTCATTTACTATATCTACTTAATCATCTAAATTTATTATTTTTCTATCAACCACCGTCGTTTCGAATCTTGGAATGTCAATTTCGTTATTTGAAATAAGTTCCTGATAACTTCAATAAGAGCTTGATTACCATCGTTATTTATTTTAGTTATACCATTGTTTGACTCGTTTAAATATTCTTCAGATTCTTTTGAACAATTTTCAATATTATTTATATCTGATTGATTTGAATTTTGAATTTCAGTAGAATAATTTGGTTCATTTGACACTTCAGTTTCAAACACGGTTGCATCAAATGTTTTGACTTTATCCACTTTTAAATCTATTATCCAATGCGGTCTGTCATACACTCCAGATGCAAATAATACATTTGTCATTGGATTGTAAATAGTTACGTTTTTATCATTTAAATGAATATCAAAACCTGCTTCAGCAAAATGTCTCATAGATAATAAATTTTCAGTTAGTGATTTACAATAGATTACATTATTAAGTTTGAATTACTAAACAATGGTGGTTTAGTAGTTGCATTTGATTTTAACTTGACTATGCCTTTTCCTTCAGCGTGAATGTTGGCAGTACTGTCATTATTAGCACACTTGATGACATTAACCCCTCCCTTTTCAAATGAATCAAATAGTACATTACGTTACAAGGCCCGAAAAGCCTCTGTTGCGACGAGTGTGAAGTTGGCAACGAGTTGTCAACTTCACACGAGGCGTATCAGAGGCCATTCGGGCCGTATGACGTATCGTGCTTTTTGTCACAAGTGCACCCTACAGAAACTGGGCAGGGAGGTTGGAAGGGGCGGGGGATCCGGGGTGTTGGGGGGGGACGGGGTCCAGGGGCGGAGCCCCCGGTGGGGTTCGAGGGGGCGAAGCCCCCGTCGGGGGTTCGGGGGGCAAAGCCGTCCGAATATAAAATAAAATTGTTCTTTTGTTTCATATAATGAAACATAAAACAAACAAACAAAAAACAAACAAACAAAAAACAAACAAACTAAAAACAAACAAATACAATTGAAAATAAAAAAAACAATTTAAAGAAAAAATCACAAAACAAAAAAGAAAAACGAACAAACAATAAATTTTAATGCAATTTTTTATTGTTTAACATCATATAAAATCGTATCATAATCTGTTTCTGACTAACTTTTTGGCGCTCATACAGTTATATCTTATAATATATATTAACCGTGCTAACCTGAATTATAAATGGTACATCTGACTGTTTACGAGAAGTGGACGGAGATGGATTAAAAGTTGTACGTTGCTCTTCCAACTGTTCCTCGGATGTGACAGTGCAGGGAATTCCAGTCTGCAAAAAAAAGATAAATTCAAAAAAGTAGATTAAAAAAAATGCATTTCTTTTCAAGAAGATTGGAACTATTTTCAATACCTTTGCGTCTTTTTTTTCTTTCTCGAAACTCTTAATTATTGGCCGCTTTGTGTATTCAATGTTTCCGATTTAAATCGGTTCTAAAGGCATTGGTGATTCACCAGAAGTTGATGTTGAAGGGGAGGGTCCCAAGTTAATGGCACTTGTTTTCATATTGCCAATTTTGCGTTTGCTGTGAAGCGAGTCTTCAATGTAACCTTGGGCAACTTTGTTACTTGACCATCCTCCATGCCTTTTTATAGTTATCATGTCAGCACCTGAATTAAATTTTTCAAAATATACGTTACATACAGTAAAATTTTTTTTTTTTTTCTTTGTAATTCTAAATATTATAAATAACTTCATTGGCAAACAAAGCAATCGAAGTGCGACGCAACGCATGTCCAGTATACTTTGTAGGTTCAGGCAATTTCAAAAATTCTGCAATAGTTTTAGGTACTGCGCCGATTTTATGTTTACCTATACACTAGTGGGTGCATTTCCCATTTTAAAAATTCAAAAAGAACCTTCCTGTTGGAAGATCAGCTGGGCGCAATGCAGCAAACCTTTTCACATAAGCACGCAATTCCCCTTCCATCGTGAATTTGCGTTGTATGTTTGTTTTTGTTTTGGGTATGGTTATGGCCAGGAGATTGCCTTCATCTTTCATGTCTTCTATTTTCATATTTACGATTTCGTCTCTGCCACAAGAGCCTGCTAGTCCAACGGCTAAAACAGCCTAAAAATAAAAAAAAATTGGAAATTTTTGTACTGTTTTTATGCAAACATGGTTTTTCATTTTTTTATTTTTTTAATTTTTGGAAATATGATTTTGATTACCTTAGTGCCCAGATAAATTTCGCTTGGAGCTGTCTTAAAAAACGTTTTCACTTTCTCCGGCGTAAAAACTTTAGCTTTAACCGGTTGATAGCCTTCGTTTTGTTTTTTCAAGAAACGGATAAGTTTTGAGAACTTATTAATTTGAACACCTTCTTTGTGAGAAATCGTTGTTTTAAGTTTCGAGTAAGCATTTCATAGCGTGGAACCTTTGTATTTCATCTCACGAGCAAGATAGTCAAAATAGACCAGCAACACAGTTTCGTCCGTATAATCCTTTTTCCGGGCGTCGCGCCATGTAAGCTTTCTCGTATACCTCTCTGCTCTTCGTCGACAACAAGTCCCCTTCCACTTTTTCAGCAATCGCATCAAAATCAACATCAAAGTCATCTTTCGGCGCATCTTCCTCCACATTTTTTTTTTACTTTTGTTTTGATCGTAGCACTTTCTGCCGGCTTGTTTCAGTGCACACGCTAACCGCAAAAAGAACGACGTGAAGTTGGTCGCGGCAGACACTCATATTAGTCGTACCACAATCCCACGCAACCAAATTGTTGCAAGTTCTCAGTTTTTTACAGTTAGTGAGCGACAATAACATTGCCGCTAAGTTAGTGAGGGACAATAATATTGCCGCTCAGTCCAATAAAAACATCTACAAAAGCCTCCTTGTATTACAAAAACCTGGGTCACAAAGAGGGTATTGCGGTGCACGTGTGACAAAAAATAGTTTTAATGTTTGTTAAATTCTCAGTTGCTCCCGTATCCACTATAAATGATATATATAAAATTTCATTTTCTCCTACTTTTATGTTTTGTTTATTATGATCGTTTGTTTGACCACATGACAGAAATACCCTTTTTATATTATCTTTCTCTTTGAACATACCTGTTGAATTTTCTGAAGCCTCATTGACGAAGTGTGCTTGTGGTGTCATATTTGTTTTTATTGTGTTGAGTTGTTGATAACCACCTTTCTTAATAAACTGTCGTCCATTTTGATTACCGTCGTTTGATCTCAATTGATTGTTTCTATCATTAAACTGTCTACTTCGACCTCCAAATTTGCTGTACCACCCTCTTATCCCTTTATGCTTGAATGATCGTTTATTAATATTGTGCAAATTTTTTGAACTGTCGTTATAATTTTTCTTTGATTTATTACCTCTGTAATCACCTCGCCAATTGCTGCCGTTTCTGGCATTTCTTTGTGGCCACTGATAAGCTTTGTGGTTTATGAATTCTAGACACTCGTAGCATTTGCGCACTCCTAATCTTCTCCGCGGACATTCCTTCTGCATATGACCAATATCATCACACTCGTAACATTTTTCGTTGATATTGGTCTTGACATACGATGCAGAGGGAAATACCGTTCGTGAATTAACCGTCGTTTGTTTTTTATCAGTTTCTTCCTGCATAATAAAAGATTTAAGAGCTTCAGTAGTAAATTCTTTTCCTGTGCTATGTAGTGTAAGAAAATTAGCAGTTTTAACTTCTGGTATATTCGTAAGAATGGCATTGTACAACGCATCTCGAATCTCACTTTTAGTAAAAGAATCTGATTTGTGTAAATTTTCAAAATTTCTAACAATTTCGGCAAATCTGTCACTGAATTGTGTTGCCGTTTCAAGTTTAGGATTATATTGAGTTGAAAATAGTTCTTTTCTCGCTAACAAACTATTTGTATTTACTTAATTCTTTTTGAAGACTCTCAATTTGTTGTAGATCTTCAAAAGATCTTGAATTTTTAATACTTTTGAATGATAAGTTTGATCCATTCTATTAATCAAAATGTCTCTTACTTTAATTTTATTTCTCGTTTGTTCAATGTGTGCTGGAGGACATACTGTGTTATCAATTAAATATAGTAAGTCCATTGTTCGTATTTCAGAAAGAGAGAATTCATTGAAATGTTCAAATCTAGTTTTAGTCGTTAATTTCTAGTCTTTTTTACTATTTTCTTTATTTAAAACTCATAATTTCAAAACAATCGTCAATTCTTTTGCCACATGCAAACCTTCGTTTTCTTTCACCGTCTCTTGTATAATTTTATTATTTTTTAAACCCTCGTTACATGCACCGTCATTTTTACCAGAACCATTTTTAATTACTTTCGATTTTGAGTTAGTAATATCAATCAACTCTGTTGACCAGGAAGATAATTTTCTATCAAAGAAACTTTTTGAAACTTTTCTATATAAGAAACGTTATACCATATGAGGCAAAATACCTGAATCTGTCACTTCATCTGTCTTTGCTTGACTTATATCCGATACCGTCATTAAATCGGCTGATTTAACCACATCTTCAGAATTACTTTTCAATTTGTTTATATCATCGATCCTTGCTAGGAGTAATTTCTCCTCTGTCTCAGATATTTCTGAACTGTCGTCTGTCTCTCTCTTTGACTGCTCTCGACCGTCGCTTATCTCCTGGTTTTTCTGAATTTCATGTAGGACCTTTTTTAGTTTTTCCATTTATTACCAATGGTTTCTTTTTCTAAAAAAACAACCTTCGTTACACATCTTTCAAAATTGAAATTCAGTTTGCTTCTGATTTATGTCCATCGAACATCGATAGAACATAAATCGAAACTAAAATGTTTATTCACTCTTGAACATCAAAGAGTTTCAAAAACATTTTAAGTCTCTCGGATTTACAACATTCAACTCAAATATTTTCAATCTAAGTGACCCAAGAGACAAGATTCGTGTGTCCTTATTTAGAAAACGTTCTTCGTTTAAACATTGAAGATTTATTTAACGACGGTTATGTTTATTATTTTATAATGATTATATTTATTTGATTATGTTTAACCATTTTAATGAATTCAAATTCAAAAACAATCTTTAACTGTCAATACTGTTGTTGTATACGTATACATACTTATGTAAACAATTGTATCATCCTCAAATGTTATTTTGCATTGATTTTCTTTAATTATAAACATAATATCAGGTGGATCGTTGATTGAAAATGCCATTTGTAACTGTCCTATCCTTTGTGTTATACGAGGCACAGTTTGAAAAACCTTTTTGTAATCCATTGTTTACTATAGTTTTTATACACCGTCGTCTGAAATCAATTATCTTATTATAAATCTAGTGTATATACATTTGCTTTTAGTCTTGACCAATCAGAGCGCTTGACTCATATAACCTATGTTTATGAATGCCGATGTTCATTTTTTTTATAGTTTGTTTTGTTTCGTTTCTATTTTGTTTCGTTCTTTTTTTTATTTAACTTCTTCTTATATTGTCGTTGACATATAATTTTTTTTTCTTCATCTATCCATCGACATCCAAACAACACTAGATTGGCTTTCACATTTTAACAAAATTTCTTTTGATAAATCATTTTCTCACACATACACCCAATTACCATTCATATCACTACTCTCATTCTTTCTTTTTAATTTGGAGCTCCATTTTTACTTGATGACGTCACACTCACATTCATAACAAAATACGCACTTGAAATATCTTTTAGTACACTTTACAACCAGTCGTTCAAAATTTCCAAACAGTCGTCAAAATTTTCAAACAGTCGTTTGTCTAAATTTCCTTCTTATCTACTTTTTGTATTTTATATACCCAACGCGCAGTGGAAGCGTGCTGGGCCCATAACCTATTAACACACTAGTTTAAGTTTTACCATAAAAGAAAGAAGTAGGAAAGTAAGGGGGGATTCCGGCCACAAGTTTCTGGTCCAAAACCCTCTTACTTTGAGAGGGGTTTGGTGTTGATGAAGAAATTTTGATCTACGA
>JAQQRF010001831.1:0-13298 GCA_030523145.1 Trissolcus brochymenae | reverse complement strand
ACCGTTACATATTGTAATTTTACATTCTGTTTTTGCAAAAATATGCGTGAGTTCCGTGAATATTTTATTCCAATTGAAACCGTTTATTCTTTTAGTTTTAGTTCCGTGAATATTTTATTCCAATTTAACCGTTTATTACTTGAGAGATCATGTTCACGATTTGCTCAATCAACAGAAATAAACATTTCTCCCCACAATACCTTCAAATTATTTCACATATATATAAATATTATAATCATTCAAAGAACACAGTCAGTTACAATTTGATGTTCACTTAAAAACAGTATAGTGAAAACACGTGGTACGATTTTGTAGTGGTCATGCAAGGGTTTTTTAAAACCTATACAAGAATTTGTTCCAGAAGAAATTGCTATAAAATGTATTGATGATGAAAGCGAGATATGTTTCATCTTTAGACCTGAATCTCCGTGGGATAATCTCCCAGCACAATACAAGTCAACAAATTTTTGGTTGATACGGAATTATCATGGACTGTTATATATTTTTGGAATAATTCATTAAACATTCATCAAAGACATTTTAAGATCATCATTGACCGATGCTGCGATTATTTACGTTAAAGGAGTCGATAAACAAAATCTTTTATATGAATATCTTGAAAATTGTGCCGTAATTAATGTGGAAGAAACCGCTTGTTCATCGTTGAAGAAATATGTCAATAACACGAGATTATGAGAATATAATAATTCTCATGAATGTGCAATGAAAAATGTTAATTCATCATATTCTTGGTTGAAACAATAAAACAATATATTGATACTCAATATACGTCTTATTTTTTACCCTATCATCTTAATAGAATAAAACTTTATTAATTAATTAAAAAAACATTATCGTTTGAAATGTTTTTATAAAAATATAATCATTTCAAATAAATGGAAACATTATGATTTTATCTCTAAACAAGGTGATTGTCTAGTTGGAAAAAATCGTCCCTTTCACTTTAAGTTTGAAAAGCGTTCGAAAATCAACATGATGATTTCATCTTTAAACAAGGTGATCGTCAAGGTGGGACAAATGGTCCCTTTTACTTTCAATTTAAAAAGTGTCGGAAAACCAACATCTATATACATCAAAATTGTTTCTAACATATAAATCCCTGAAAAAAAAAAATCCACTGCGAATGCGACGTCACACCACGAGCGTGATGATGACGATATCCCCCCCTCCCCAAGCCCGTTGAATTTTATGAATACTAATTAGTTTTGAAGTCACATAGATCAGCTATTTTTATAATAATACATATTTTTGAACAAATTTACATACTTTTTTGCTCGGGTGATTTTGAATTGCTTACTAAATTTGATAAATGTGTGAGTGATGACATTTTGAACTCCATTATAAACTCCAACATAGCAAAGACATCTTTTTCATTAAGATTACAATGCAGGGCTTAGTTTTCTTATAAAACTAGTGTAACCATTGAAGTTTATCAAATAATATATATAAGTTATAAGTTTGTTATAATAAAAGATATTATTTAATATTACATATAATTTATATTGTGTTATACTAGAACATTACTTTTATCTAATAATGTGAGTACTTGTTTTTATAAATGAATATTTCTTTTAACAGAAAGCACTGTAGTCAGTTGATTCTTTTCTTTGATTATAGCTAGAAAATCTGAAAAAATTTATAAATTAATTGATTATTGTGTCGAATTTTATGCATAGTTCAGATTATTTTTTATGATGATATAGATCACCTAGTTCTGAATCTTTTTCTAAAACATTAATTTCTATAAGTTGCTTAAAACTAAATGTGATAAAGGGAATTTGAGAGTCTTCGTCACTTATTTGTGTTATACTTGAATCTTTTGTTAAATAAATCTGATATTCGTATTGTAATTTGTTATACCGATCATCTTTTTTTTTCATATATGAGGTAGAAAAATTTTTTTGAAGATACGACAAAATTAAATTGTTGATTAAATGTATGATTGAATAAGAAATTAATTTTAAGAATAGAAAAATAAATGATGTTATGGATATTACTTGTTAAGTTGATAATAAAACTAATCACATTGTTCGTCAAAAACGGCACATCTAATTTTACCACTTTAATCAGCTAAATCCATTATAAATATTCTTCTTTTCCATTTTTGTCATACTTTCTTATATATGACTTGATATATATTCGTGCTTTTATTTTCCATCTTAAAAATAAATTTTGATGTATGAGAATTATTAATTATGTTCCTCAGTTATAATTTTCGCTCATATAATTTGATTGAGTACGTACGTTGTCATTGTTGGTTCTAAAGAAGAAATGATTTGGTAACCTGGATTTTTTTCGCGATTTCCTTTAGGTGATTATTAAAATTATTTTATAAAATAATTTTAGGTGATATTTAATTTTTTAGTTTGATATGGAATAGAATCCTTTGTTTCCATTGTTTTGCTTATGATTGATAATAACAAGAATCTGCACTGTTCAAGAAATTTAAAAAATTTTCACAATTTATTTTAATATGAACAAATGACATATATTAAATTAATTGGTTTAGGAATTTGAATTAAGTTTTTCTTTAAATGCTGCTATTAGTAACCCAGTCACTGATAACCGTCAACAAGTTGTTAAATTCACAAACTTTTTTGGTAAATTTGGCAAAGCAAAATTACTGTGTGAATTGTTAAAGAATTAAATAATTAATTGTCAGAAAATGTCAATAAATATGAAAAGTTTGAGAAAGCAAAATTAAAATAAAATTCTGTCTGTGGTTGTATATCAATATTTATACATCAAATTACGATTCATTTTGTATTTTTTTTCTAATCGTCATTTTATACCGTTCTACAATTGTTCATACATAGTATAAATGTAACGTTTGTTTGTGCAATGTTGTGCAATTTTGCGATGTGTCGTAAAAAATGTTGATAATTTTTTTTTTGACGCGGTTTGACTAGGGCAGGATCGAATAAATCAGCCTAGAACAGGTCTGACTACACATTTGAGGGCCGATAAAGGAAGAATCGATTAAATTAGTCCGCAATAGGCTTGTTCAACTAGTTTTAATAATAAAATTTCATACAATTACTTTGATTATATATGAATTTAATTTTAATATTTATTATTTTAGAATGTTTAATTAATCCTTTAAGAATTATGTTTCTGAGTTTTGTTATGACCTCAAATAAATATTAAATTTATATTTATTTTTTTAACATATTTATTAGACGGCAAGGTCCGTTCACAAATGTTTGAATTAAGGAATAGACGCGCTGTCGCGGCGTAGTCGCGGAGAGTCTAAGTTCCCTCGACTGGGAAAAATACTAAGTTGATTAATTATTTATTCGGTTCGCTTTTGGTTTCGCGGGACTGCTTGTCCATCGGTTTCGGCTCGCTGGTAGACTCTTATATCTTTCTGAGATCGCAGGACAATCGTTACCTGTAATTGCCCCTCCTCATTAACGCGGAGGTACCGTGTGCAATACCTTTGAGGGGTCACACGTTTCGCGAAATCATCAATATTCGGCTGCCGAACTGGAGAAATCCGAGAGATCGCGATCAACAAAAATGGCAAAATCGAGACTCAGCGCGAGCGCACCTGACCGCATCACGAAGTCGAAATATGAGCGTTCATGAAAGGAATGTTTAATTCGATATTTATTAATTAAATAATTATAAATGTTTATAAAATTCATTAGTTATGCCTGGGGCATAAAAGTCTCATGAATATATGTTGTTAAAATTTTACACATTTCATTCGCCACATTGTTATGTGACTTGAAGGATTAATAAGATGCCTTCCACTTCAGAAGAAGCAAGGAAAAAAAAAGACAGAAGGAATCACGAAAACGAGAAAGTAAGTTAATAATTCACTTTATAAACTTTGTAAAGAAAGCAGACACTACTAGATAACAAAAAAAAATATAAACAAAATATACAGTACAAAACTACCAAAACCAATTTGAATATCAAAATAAAAAAGAAACTTTTCACTGATTTATGCAAATGTAATGTGAAGCAGAAACAAGCATGAACAAGCAAGAAACTATATATAAATATTGTAATCCATATTAAAATGATGCAGATTATTAGTCGAAAAAACTACCAAAACAATCATCGAAAATATATATAAAGAATAATCTTCAATCAAAATGTTGGACGTATATTCTTATGATTTTAATTTAAAGATAAAAGATAGAATGGTTTATAGTTGTATGTGTTGTGATCGAATGTTTAACATCAATGGTGTGATGAAAATAAGTACAATAGACGATTCAGTACAAAAAAGTTTTGATGAAAAATCAGATTTTGGATATATAGTTTGTTATACATTGTAACGGAGTTTTTTTATGAACAACAAAATTCCAGCCGCTAAGTCCAGAGAGGAGAGCTTTTTTCTTTTTGTTTTATTTTGTCTGGGCATTACAGGAGCGTGAACGGTAAAGTAACTCTGGCTAACTTTCTGATATGTGATGAGGAACAATAAGAACCTTGATGAATAATGCGTATTGTAAATGATTTTTTTTGGAATGTTATGATTGGTACAATTAAAGATCCTTAGTAGGTTCAGAATTAATTCTTGTTCACCGTTTACAACCACTGAAGCCACCTGGGGGACCCATGGGCCTCGGATGAGACCACCTTGACAGCTTGTGAGTCGCGCAGGACCGGGAGGTATGCTCTGGCACTGTCAGCAGGGGCTTGGGCGACGCACAGTTCCTGGAGTTCTCCTCGGGAGAGCCATCGGAGACGGTTTCGCGAGAAACTGTTCTCTCGGTGACTCACCCGGGAGGCGCTTGAACAGGATCGATTCAGCGAATTTGAATTGAGCACCCAGGAACAGCTCCCCGATTTTGCCCCTAGAAGCACTATTTTTATTTTAGAGGTTCAAAAAGGGCGACCGAATTCAGAACCGCTCTCTTCTTTCTCTGGACTTCAACCGGATCGTTTAAGTGTCGTTAATAATTAATTGTCGCGTGTGAGGATTGTGAAAATTGTCAGCATCATGGTTACCTTGTATTCAAGTTAACTAAAGGTCAGATTAATCATTTTTAGTACTTTGGTTTTCGACATCAAGAGTTTCAGAGTCAAATTGAGTTCAGGCTCCTTAAGAGCGTTTTGTAAAAACCGTTTATTTATTTGAATTTTGCCAGTTTTGTTTAAAATAAATAGTTTGCTCCTGGAGCTACTTCTGTAATTATTTATTCATGTATTTATCGTCCGTGTCCTAAGATTCAAGTATTTAATTGTCCTTTATAACCACAACGAACGCGATTAAGAATCTCAAATTAGCCGTTGCAGTCTGTAATTTTGAATTGGTTCGTTGTATCGAACCTGGCGCCTAATGCATTTGAGTTTGTTTATTTTGTAGTTTGAATCGAGTAACCGTAAATTTTAAATTAGTCTAAGCTTTATTTGCAATTGAGAAAAGTAAGATCTAATGTTCAAAAATTTTTTTTTGTTAAAGAAAATTTTATCATAGTAATAATGAATTTATTAATTAAACATTTTGCGATTAATTAAACAATTACGATTTTGAGGAAATAAGGCGTCACAACTTTTAGCGCCCAACGAAGAGGCCACGAAGAAATTGTTTATTTATTATTAATTTTTGTAGTGTTCGTAAAATTATTTTGCCTAACTCTCATTTTCTGATGCGAATTTAATTTTAAGATATTTTTGCCAAATTATTGCAACATTGTTTTTTTTATTTTCTTGATTTATCACTGTGCATTATTTATTGTGTCTGAAAAAACCGTTATTATTAATTGATTTTAATTCCCTGACATACTCCAACTTTTAATTTTATTCGTTTGAAGAACGTGAAAGAGAATATCTCTTTCTAAGGGGCCATAAGAGCAAGAGAGATAGAGCACGGCATCGCTGCCAACTTAGATTATCGATCAAGGTTTGTGAATGATCGATGAGAATTGTGCATTAGCACTGAGGAGCTGTAAGTGAAAAAGTAGCCATATTGGATTTTTGTTATTGACCAGAGTTGTCGTGCATCAATTTTGTTTGTTGCCTAGCTGCTAAAATATTGTTTTGAGGGCCCTGAAATTAAGTGGTCGAGTTCACCAATATAACTGTAAGTGATGGATAAGGTTTTATTAAATTTAATTCAGAATCTTCGTCAGTTTCCGGACGAAGATTCATTAAGAGAATGGTTGTACGAGTGTGACGCCAATTTAGTTATTAATGTATTTCGCGAAGCCGGTTTAAATTCCACCGAGAGTTTTACGGACCTAACAGAGCGTCTTGTGCGATTTTATAATGTGTATGTTTTATGGCGAGTAGTTGAATGGCATCCGGGTGATCTTAATGATGATGAGGAGGTTCCGAAGGGTGCCGTAAATTCAAGTGTCAATACAGAGGGGGAAGTCGAAAACATTGAATTTGCCGGTAATAATTCGGTTCTATCAAATCCGGGCGAGGGGACATCGCGAAGTGACGGGATCGAGGAAATTGTGTCGCCGGGACGTGACAGGTGCCAAAGTACGGTTAAGTCCAAAAATCGTGATACATTTTTAAATATTTCCGTTGACCAATTGCGTGAGCGGTCAATTCGATTTGGCACCTCGAGCGAATCCCGGCGAATTAATTTTTCACAAATGCCAAGTTGACCGTGGCGTGTTAACGACCAATCAACTCTTCGTTTTGCGGTTCGAGAACGTCATGAACCGACGTTTTATGAACATATCGAGCCTCAACACCTTCATTTTATGCATTCTATGCACTCGTCGCATAGTTTCAATGCGCGGAAAAATATATGGGTTAGGAAAATTAAATTTTCAGGTTCCGAACGCGAACAGGGGACGAGTGCGGAGGAATTTTTGATTTCGATTCGAGAAAAAAGAAAAAAGCTCTCCTCTCTGGACTTAGCGGCTGGAATTTTGTTGTTCATAAAAAAACTCCGTTGCAACATGTGAAAAAAGTTTATTACAAAATAAAATACCAGACATTGCTTAAATCAAAAGATTCAGGTATCCACCAAAACCTTCTTTACCGCTATTGAATTATGTTGAAGAACGTCAGTTTTCACCAAGATTACCATTCTTACAAATTCGAAAATTAGATGTATGCGGGCAGTACGGCATTAAAGGTAATATAATTAATATTCCAGTACCAGTTGATAAAATTGTTAATTGTTTTTCAAGACGATGTTAGACGAGTTAGACGATGATTGTACAATCAACATCCATTTAATACAAAAATATCATTTAAATCTTTATTTTAAACGATTTCGTGAATATTGGACACATAAGAAAATGGTTGACATTTTTTACAAATCAAAATTTATATGTGGAACATGAAAATTATTATAGATAAAAAGTGGCAATTGTTAGATACTGAATTTATTAATTTAAATAGTAATGAATCTAAAGGAAATATTGAAAAATCTCCGACAGATGCATCGACAATTATGTTTTATGCAAATCAGAAAATTGATATAGCTCCTATAGAAAATTGCACTCCAAAAAGTGCACTATTCGACGATGATGCAGAGGAATTAAGCTTTCCTCAAATTTATTTCGGACAAAGACAGAATTTCTCTTGTAAGGAACATCTAACAATGTATAAAATCATAAATTCTGAAATGCGTAGAAAAGATCGAAGAGGTGTTACAAATGAACACATTTTGTAAATATGGACTAAATTAGAACGTCCAAAAATAATTAATTCAATTAATGTTTTGTTTCGATTGAATAAAGAAACAAATATTACAGCTCGTGAAGCTTTAGATAAGAGAACGATAGTAATTTTTATTAATAAAAATTTAGCATTTTTTAAAACAATAACGCATGGTCTAGTCTATTGGCAATATCAAAAGAAGAAAGTGAATGCAATGATAGAGCAATTCGGACAACCAACTTTTTTAACAATGTCTGCCGCTGAATAACATTGGACTGAACTCATTAATTTACTATATAAAACTCATATTCAAAGTAACAATGATTCAACAGTTGAAGAAATTAGTAATATGACATTCCACGGAAAAAATTAATTGATACAGAATGACCCAGTTACGTGTGCTAGTTATTTTGAATATAAAATGAGATGCGTATTTGGAACGTTCAAGTTCGAAAATGGTCCATTTGGTGCATATGAAGTTGATCATTATTATTTAAGAATAGAATTTCAACATAGAGGATCACCTTATGTTCACATGCTTTTATGGATTAAGGATACGCCTCTATATAATAATACTGATGATTCAAAATTGATTGAGTTTATTGATTCCATCATAACGCGTTTTAATTCACATTCCGAAATGGACAAAGTGTCACACAGACATACTTTTACATGTCAAAGAAAAAAAAATAGTGATATCAAATGCAGATTTGGAATTCCGTATTTTCCTATGCCGACAACACTTATTATGCAACCTTATCCTGAAGATCTTAAAATTTTTTAAATTGATTTAAATAAAATCAAAACGTATTTAGATAGATCCTTTATATCTCTTTTGAACAAATGTTAAAGATCTAAAAATGGACTACAAGAGATACGATAGATGTTTGTTATAATAGCAGAATACTGACTTTGGTGAGATCGAGTAGATATACAGTTCATATTAGACGACTTTGCAGTCGCTGCATATTGTGTTGATTATATGAACAAAAGTAATAGGGGAATGTCTCAATTATTACGATCTGTATGTACAGAAATTATGAATGATGAAAATTTTTTTCCAAGAGATATTATAATAAAAATTAGTAGTGTGTTTTTGAAAGGATCAGAAGTTAGTTCACAAAAAGCTGCTTGGAGTTCATTAAGATTCCATATGATTGAATGTACAGAGCAAGAAATTTCCTACTTGTTTACCATCTAATCGTATTCGCTTATTAAAATGTAAAGAGCAACTTGAAGAGTTAGAAGAAAACGATACAAATGTTTCTGAAAAAAATTTGATTGATAAGTATTCTTCACGTGATATTCAGTAATGTGAAAATTTTACTTTAATAGATTACGCTGCATATGTAAATGAAAGAAATAAAAATTTATGGTTTAATCCCAGAATTGTAAGATTTATCAATTATAAATTTGCAATTGATCCGTTTAATTATTACCGTGAACAAGTAATTTTATATTTACCTTGGCATATAAATAAAAATACAGATTTTAAATCGTGTAAACGATTATTTTTGGAAAATGAGCAGTCTATAGTAAAAAATCGTAACAAAATACATAAAAAGTGATTTTGAGGATAAATACGATGAATTAAACAAAGAAGCAAAGTTGTATAGCAAATAAAACTAGGAATATAAATAGTGAACAAAATGATGATGAATTATTTGCCCAAGATACCAAATTATTAAATACGGAAAATGAAATACTAAGTGACATTCCTCATATTGTACTTGAAAATGACGATCCATATTTATAGCAAATTGAAGATTAATGAATCAAGAACAATATATGTTAATACAAAAAGTTATGTGACGATTAAATCATATACATGAATCTAAACCCTTACGAATATTCATAACTGAACCAGCAGGATGTGGAAAATCTTTTGTCATAAAAAATTTAACACAATCAATTTTACATCACTATTTACTAGAAGATCCTTATACACAAAGTGAAAGAATTTTCTTAACTATTTTCACTGGTAAAGCTGCTCATAATATTGGAGGTACCACTTTACATCAAGCATTTTCATTACCTAAAAAAATAACAAAGTTATGCGTTGCTTTAGGAGATAGTACAGTAAATAGAAAATGACAACAGTTAAGAAATTTAGAATTTTATATAATTAATGAAATATCTATGGTTGGTTATGACACATTCAAGTAGGTTCACTTTCGTTTACAACAAACTTAATGTAATAATTCATCTTTCGATGGAATCACCAGTTGTTAGTGTTGCAATTTATAAAATTTAAAATTTAAAATTAATTAGATTGTATTACTGGTAGTTACTTATGGAACCATTTTAAAATTCATGAACTCACTACCGTAATAAGACAAACAAACTTGGATTTACTAACAATTTTGACCAAAATTGCTAAAAGCATATCACTAAATGAAGATGAATTGAATAAAATAAATTCTCGAGTGCTTAAGCCTTGGCAATTGCCACTGAAAGGTACAAAACACATTTTTCCTACTAATAAAATGATGGATAAATTGAAAAATAATTTAATAAACAATTCTAAAAAAATATTTACAGCATTCGTTATTGATACATATGCAGGTTTTAAAGAAAGCAATTCAAAAAAAAGTATGGAAAAAAAATTAAGTACAAGAAAACACAACAAGTTATGGGATTGCCACAAACATGCAAATTTGTTATTGGATTAAATTAAACATCAAAAATAAATGTATGTGACGGTCTTGCTGATGGAGCTATTACGATAATGAAATTTGTAGAAACAGATGCAGAAAATAATCGAATTAAAAGAGTGCAAACAAGACGAAAAATTAGACAACCATCTATAAAGTATGCAACATCCAAAAATATATAATATCAATTTACTACAATTAAAAGACGAAAATAACTCATTTATTGTTCGAAAAATAATTCAGGACAAGTATGTCGTAATCAATTTTCTCTTGTATGCACAGAAAGAATAAGTATACATAAAAGCCAAGTAGGTACATACTATAAGGTCTCTGTCCCTTTCGATTACAAATTTACTCGTGCTCTTTTATATTTGGAAATATCTCGAGTAACTTCTCTTGACGGTTTTTATGCTTTAAATAGTATCATTAAACAATCAGGTATTCTAAAAGCCAATAAATATGACTTTAAAGAATCAGAATATCAAAAAATATAAAATCGAACGGAAACTCCAAAATTAAAAAAATTTTACCGACATTATTTAGAAAACAACGATGGTATTATGACATTTAGATCACATTCAACACGATTTTTTATTAATGAAAATAAAACTTTTACTTTTTTGTGAAACACACACAATACAAACCGACGAAGTCGAAATACAAGGATTTGTATTCTCGAGAGCGATCCAGGGTAAATAGAGGACTGATTATTTATTCAAAAACACAATTACTTTTGAAGTAATACAAACAAACAACAACATATGACGTCTGCACTATATCAATTAAAGATTTACAAATATTTATTTGTAAATCTTTATTTGTAAATTTTATTTTTCACCTTTAACGAGAACTCATGAAATATATCAACATTTAATTGATTTCATCGATACGAATAGAAAAGAAACAAAAATTATATTGTTAATTGATTTCTTAAGGAATTTCAATATACTACAAAAAGAAATACAGACATAAATGCAATGTTTTCAAATTTTAGAAATCTTGAATATTTGATATATTTGTTACGTATTGCGTACCTTACGCCTTTTTTAAAGTTAAAACCTGAAATAATTTACGTTTGAATTGAAGAGACAAATTGTTCCAAAATCCATTTCCTTTCAATGAAGGTCATTTAACGGCAATCAAATATTTGCAACAATAATGCAACCTTTATTAATAGAAATATTTAAACAACAAGAATTAATTTGGTGACTACTCATAAATTTGGAAAATCGATGTTTAACAATATTTAATACACAATATTTAGTTCAGATTACATCATCAAATGTGAGACATCTGACTGTATCGTTTGATACAAAAGATGATTAGATCATTCGTATACACGAATCCTTGAGTCGTGAACGCTCAGCAATTGGAAAAATGTTTTTCGGTAATCTCATAACGTATGTTAACAAGCACGTGGCACCCGGCACTATAGTGTATGAAATGCCCAGAACTTTTACACCGTTTTTTGTAAACAGTCATAAAATAATGAATAAATCTTCAGTTCTATTCGCTATGATATCATCAAATTCCGATTTGACATTTTCGAGTCCCACCAATTTTTCTGTTGTAATGAATTTAGATAAATAGATAGTTTCTGAATCAAACAGATCAGACTTTCCTCCCGTCTCATCCGGTAGACTTATCTTCTTGAATCAGTTGTCCCCAAATTGTTCAATGGCAAGAAACACTTGATCTGACTGTCCTCAAATAGTTTAGCAGCAAGTAAAAAGAGTTTTTTTTCCCAATTTATACCTAATCCATAAACTCTATTTTTTAATCCTATTGTTAGTCGCTATCCTATTCTAATCAAAGTAAGTGACTGCAACAACAACCTTTCCCAAATCAACAATTTAAAATAAAAGTTATCACCGAGAGTTGAGTAATGAACCCAGAAGTTACGTAAGCATTATTAACAATAAGTCTTATATTGTAAATGTAAAAGATTGTAAACCGTTTCTGAATTTGTTAAATAAGTTAATCCGAACATCAAAGGGTAACACAAAATTATTAAGAGATATTGTTAGGAATTACAAATATTTGTTACACAAATTAATTTTAATTAAGTATAATAAAATTGTTGAACCGATTGAATTTTTCTTTGATTGCCAATACTGTACTCTGAATTACTAGTGTTAGTCTTGTAACGCCTTCTTTCTGTAGAATCACAGTTACCTCTATATTTTAACTCGACCAAACAAAATGAAATTTTAGGTACTCAAGGAAAATTATAATTTTGAATGACAAATTATTCATTAACAAAAAGAACTATTGAATATTAAATTCCTCTTCTCTATCCTATACTTGAAACTATTAGCAATGGTAAATTACCGTTACTCAATTCAAACAGCAAAACAAAATAAACAAACATTAATACGTTAGGCGCCAGGTTCGATACAACGAACCAATTCAAAATTACTACTTGCAACGGCTAAATCAAGACTCTCAATCGCGTTCGTCGTGGTTATAAGGACAATTAAAGATTTTAAATTTCTCTGACACGGACAACAAATGAAACAAAAAATAAATAAGTACAAAAGTAGCTCTAAGAGCAAACGATTTATTAAAACCAAACGGGCCAAATTCAAATGAACAAACGATTTTCCAACAATGCTCTCAAGGAGCCTAAATTCAACATAACTCTGTAAATTTCGATGTCGAAAACCAAAGTACCAGAAATGAATAATCTGACCTTTAGCTGACTTAAACCTGGACAATCAGGATCCTAACAATTTCACAATCCTCACGCACGACAATTAATAATTAACGACACTTAAACGATCCGGTTGAAGTCCATAGCAAGAACAGAGCGATTCCGAATTCGGTCGCCCTTTTTGAACCTTCGCCTTTTCGAGCCAAAACGGAAAAACAGTGCCTCTAGGGACAAAATCGGGGACCTGCTCCTGGGCGCACGATTCAAATCGGTAGAATCGATCCTGCTCAAGCGCCTCCCGGGTGAGTCACCGAGAGAACAGTTTCTCGCGAAACCGTCTCCGATGGCTCTCCCGAGGAGAACTCCAGGAACTGTGCGTCGCCCAA
>JAQQRF010001828.1:0-11888 GCA_030523145.1 Trissolcus brochymenae | reverse complement strand
AATCGGAGCAAGATTGACGAACAGAGCTTGGAGAGTGAGTGCTCCTAAACTCATGACTACGATTTCGAGGTTAGTCGGACAGATTTTTTATTTCATTTTTCAAAATATAATTAATAAGCAATTTTCAGAAAGCTTGTTGGTTTTGTGTTTATTTATTTATTTTTTTTTTAATTTTCAGTATTTTTTGATCCATCAATAATTAATTCAAACTTTTCATCAAAAAAATTTCAAATCTTGACTACCGGTTGATAACCGCTGTCTTGAGATTTTCCAGCTAAAACTGCAAACGAAAACGCAACCTATCTCTCAGACACGAAGAAACTTTTTTGACTCCTCGGAAATAACTAGGAAAAAATTATCGAGTTACATGATGGTAAAATAGTTTTACAATTTACTTCGATCATTATAATCCGCGGCCCATAAACTTAAAAGCAACTTTTTCGAATTATAGAAAACTTGAAATTCACCCACCATTTCTTATTAATGTTAAAAAACTTTATTTATGTGAATTGTAGTCCATTGTAGCATTTTCCAACTTCAGTTTTGCTTTATTTTCTGTTTATTTACAATCACGTCCATTTAAACTATTTTCTTGAATAAAATTTGGAACAAAATTTTGAATTTGTTTGCGTGGATCAGAATTTCAGAAACGGTGTAAGATGCAAATAACTTTTATTAAATCAAAGAGATACATTTCGTAATTGTTTTCATACAATTATAGGAATATAAATAAATAAATATATATATATATATATATATATATATATATATAAATATGAATTCTACTTTATATTTTAATATATATTGTATTCAGAAAATTTTGATGGGGAAAACCAGTTTTATGATGCAGAACTGCTGGCACCGGCTGAAGCACCGGCTGACCCACCACCATGACCACAGCTACCCGAACCACAGCCGCCAGCATTAGAAGCTCCAGAAGTGGCTCCTGCACTTGCTCCGGCATCAGCATTTCCATAACCTCCATGACCATACCCATCTGCACTGCTTCCAGCACTTGCACCTGCACCTGCAACTGCGCCACCTGTTAACAAAAATAACAGAAGAAAACGATATTTGATGTTCAATAAAATCCCTTTCGCGCATATTAACCAAATTTAACTCTTCCATTCCGTACCTCCTCCACAACCTCCATCGCAGTCACTACCGCATTCAAGGTGCATTTTTGACTCCCCAAAATTCATGCCTGAAGCTGCGTTGGCAAGGTCATTCTGCTTGAAAAAAATTTACAAATAAAATATTAGCAAAAATTGCTGCTTATTATAATTCTTAGTTCTCGAAAATATTGTTGTATGATATCAAAAGAATCAGAAGAAGCAAGATTGTATTGATTTTGTTTAATTTGTTTTCATACCTGCAAACTATCGAGGCTGAATGCATAACCACCTAAAAAACAAACGTTACATAAAATGTTAGGAATGAGAACTGAAAATCAAAATATTTTGTATTAAAATCTCACTGTAAACAGCAGTAGTGGCGATGACAAACAAAACAGTTAAAGTTTGCATATTGTTTATTTCTTAATGATTTTGTTGTATCTTTTAGGACTCACAATAACTGGATGTAACTTGACTAAATATTCTGCTGCTTTAAATACCAAATGTTTGAATATCTAATCATTGATGTCAAATAATTCTTCCAAGTTTTTAATCGTATATTAAAATTTATGAATTTTCAAAGTACCACTCTGAAGAATTTATTTGACATCAGTATTTTTTTCTACAAAAATCAGTGAAAGATTGAGAATGAATGATTCTCCATATTTTATTACATTATTCATTAACCCTTGTTTACAACATGTAAAAAAATGAATTGAAATAAATAAATCTAAAATAATTCTAATTATGTTCTATGTATTTTTAATGCACTTATTAACGTCATATTTTCACTTTATCATCAGGTAATTAAATTACTAATTATGGTTATAGAAATGTTCTAACATAAGGTTAACTGTGGAGAGAATGAAAAAAATTTTAATAATAACTTGGTTTTTTGACAATATTTAAATGGTTAGAAATCCTACATGCAATTTAACTTTGATTCCTATTACTGTTCGGACCGTAGTTGATGTTGGGTAGAATTTACAATGAAACGATCAATAGTTATTGAGATCGGATTGAAAATTAATAATTTTACAGTAAAAATTAGTATTATTTGATTAATCTAAAAATTGTTGAAGTTTTAGTAAATTAATTTCAACATTTGCTTGAATCAGTTCAAAAAAAGAAACAATATTCAGCAAGCAAAAGAATAAGTATTTTCACATCGAAAAATTAAAATTTTTCGATGTGAAAATATTTATTCTTTTGCTTGCTGAATATTGTTTCTTTTTTTTGTGATTAAAAAATTATTTAGTCTCAACTGAAAAATTGTTATTTATTACTATCAAAATTGCTTCAATGGTAAATTAAAAGTTACTGTGAAGAATTTTAATTTCTACTTCACTGTTTCTATGGTTCGCGGTTTCGTGTGAATCGCAGTAAAATTTCGTATAGAATTTCTATTCGTGTATTATTGATACAAATTAATTTACTAATAATGAATAATTAATTATATATTAGTTAGATAATTTAATCTAACAAAAAATCAAATATTCAAAAAAATTATTTCGAATCCCTGAAGTGAAATATTTCACATCGTTAGTAATGTTTTTCATTGAACCTTTAAGCCTTTATCAGGTTTGATACATTTATAGTACTAGAATTTTCAAGGCTATTAATGGTTTTCCTATTAAACTGATCAAACTGTTCAAAAATAAAGCGATGACGCAAGAACTTAGGTAACAGTCCGATCCGTGGCCAAATTAATCCTCAACACAACTTTTTAACTGTGGACTATACATTTTAGGTGCTGAATCAATTTTTTTAACGATTATTTTTGGAGTCAAAAAGTATGATTGATTTAAAAAAAACTTGCAAAATACTTATATATCATGAAAAAAATATTGAATCATTGAAGAAAAAAAACTGTGTCGGAAAAAAAGATATTTAGTTTATTTGAGAAATCAATAGCTCAATTGTGCATTAATTCAAAACATTGTTATGACTTTGTATATAATTTTTTGTTTTTTAATGTCTTGTTCTTCGCCTATCAGAATCTGCTTAACGTTGCCCAGAATCGTGAAGACTTGACGAAAAATGGTTGGTGCAGTGTCAAATGTTCCGTCGAGATAGCACGTGTTCGATTTAAAAAGATTCCTTAGGTTTTCCTTTGTAGCAAAAATTATAACTTTTCATTTTTGTTAACGTCTATTGTTGGTTACAGTAGTGGATATTAAATATTGTACCTTCGAAAGTTTTTTGAAATTGTTGGGGAATCGACTCGAGATCAGTTAAAGATGTAGGGTTAGAGGGGATGTCTTTCAAACGTTCGCGGCTAATCATTTTTCTAAGATTGTCTCTACTCGGCATTTGTGACAGAACATCTGAAAAAATCTCGTCTAGTTCACGCATAACTTGTGCACTTGGACGTTCTGGTTGCTCCCTCCCGATACGCTTAACTTTTGATAACGCTTTTTTCGCTTTGACAAGCTCCGAGTCATTTGATTGTTTATGTTCAGATTTGGTGGGTCCACCTCATACGACTTGGATTCTCCGCCCTGTGCCGCTGGTCCGAGCCCACACGTAGCACTCTCTTCGACGGTGACATACCCATTTCACTTCGCACATTGCTTCCGAATGTTTGTAATATAAATGACTGTCTATATGCAGGACCTGTCCTCGCCCGCTTTGGATTATTTCACATGTGTGACGCATTTACTTTAAATTTAGATTCGAAATGACGACAAACTTCAAACTTCAAATTTAGTTACTTACCATGTATGTAGAAATTGACAATTGGCACAATACTGTATCAGTACCAACGACTCTTGGCCGACACTTGGCTACCAACCGTGGGGTGATACTGGTTTGTGATGACGTTTTACTCTGGCGCAGTATTTTATTCGACGCTTGGCATTCTGTATTGGCACAGTACTGATACAGTACTGTCGCCAATTATCATGATTTTTATTAAAACGGCGCCGATTTGTTATATATTTGGTAGCAATTTGGTACTGCTTGAGAACAGTACTCTGTTGCACTGTTAAAGTACCATTTGCAATAAATACCGTTTAGCACTAGAATTACCAATAATAGTAAAAATTTTTGTTTGTGGTATATAAATAAAGATTTCAAATCAAAAAATAAACCAATATATGTATTTATTATCAATATATGTCCACATAATATATAGAAAAATAATATTCTAAATTATAACTATACAATCTTACATCAATATACATAAATGTTTTTTTGTCCACATTTTTTCATTTTATTTATAATCTTAATTTGTTTATCATTTGTCCATTTAACAATTTACTTATTAAATAAATTTATTTATTTACTTATTTATTTATTTCTATTTTTTTCCCATATTCCCTATTAGCGGCTCCAGACAGCCATCTACTGATGCGACTTAGAATTTCCTTTCTGGTTACCGCTAAATGAGGAATGAAGATATCTATAACAAAAAATAATACATTATATTCCTGTTATGGAAGATGAGCATTATTTGTAAATTTTTTTATCGTTATTATTTACCACATATTAATTTGAAAAAAATTGTTTCTGAGAAATTTCGTTTGCCGCAACCTTTCTGAATTCGACCACATGCAGTATATTCCAGTTGAGCGGATTTGGCAATTATTGCAGATATCGCTTCTTTCAAAGCTTCCTTCATGCTGGTCGAACTTCGGGTAACAATTTTGATCATCAGAACCTGAAAAAATTTGATTTCATTTAATTTTAGTTTATAAAATAAGTAATATTGATTCATACAAATATAAATAATTTACGAGAGCTTCTTTTTTTTCATTGTCATTTCCTCTAATATCATTTTCCAGTTGTAAGAAAATATTTCAGTAGTTCAAGGATGAGGTGAACTCCAAGTTTCTTTTCTGCATCGTCTATATTTTCAGCAACATTGGCTCCGGTTAAAGATAAATGCGCTGAGACCTTCTGGAACCCTTTTTTCATTTCATACAATATGCTCTTGTACACTTTGTTGAGGTATTTTAACAAAACTTCATTGGTTGGCCCTAAAATTATTTATTATTTATTTATGAAAATGAAATTTATTTATTAAAATAAAATGAATAAGCTGAAATGAAGAAGCTGAAATAAAATCTAGAAGCTAAACTGAAGAAGGTAAAATGAAGAAGCTAACATAAAATGAAGCTAAAATGAAGAAGATAACATGAAATTCAGAAGTTAAAATGAAATTCAGAAGCTAATATGTAGAAGCTAAAATAAAATCCAGAAGCTGAACTAAAGTAGATAAAATGAAGAAACTAACATAAAATGAAGTTGAAATAAAATTCAGAAGCTAAAATGAAGAAGATAACATGAAATTTAGAAGCAGAAATAAAATCCAGAAGCTAAACTGAAGAAGGTAAAATGAGGAAACGAACATAAAATGAAGTTGAAATAAAATTCAGAAGCTAAAATGAAATTCAAAACTCAAAATGAATTTTTTTTATTAAAATAAAATGAAGAATCTAAACTGAAATTAAAAATCGTGAATACATGAATGGAAAACACCCATAATGTAGTTTTAACATGACAAATAATCCAAAAGTTTTCATAAGTTTTTTTGCAATTAATAGGTTAGATGAATCTTTGTTTGCAAAACAGATACATTTTGATTCATATTTTTCGAATGTGAGAACTGATTTACGGTGATACAAATTATATATATACATTTTTTGTCTAGTATATCTAGATTAGTCAACCAGACTTCTGAACTACTAGTGATAATAATCTGATAATATAGATAATGATAATAGTCTGATGGAATTATACATATATATGTGCGAATGTAGTTTTATGATGTTCGATATTAAAATTATACGTGTAGTACTTTTATGTTAACAATCAGACAGTCTACGAGGTATCAATCATTGTTTGTCGGATATAAAATTCAGTGATGCAAATTGTAACAGCTATTGTAGCTCTTGTATAAAATAACATTTGCACCATTTACACGTTTCTAATATGAAGAAGCTAAAATGTAATTAAAAACCTAACATGAAATTTGTTTATTAAAATAAAATGAAGAAGATAAAAGACTTAATAATAACTTCAAATGTTATATTAATTGTGACGCATTTAGACCTGATTTCTGTTTTTTTCTCAGTGATTGAAACTTCTTTTTTTTCACTCCAATACTGCATCAAGTTTTCAGCGAATCAAATTTTTGTTTGAAAGTTATATTCGTCGATAATGAACCGATGTTCACCAATACTCCAAACAATGAATGATATTTTTCGTCTAATGATTTTGAATCGTTTAAAATGACATAACATAGTTTCGAAATTGATGATTCATTGTCTCCAATTGATTTTAAACCTTCTGTACCATTCGATAAGTAGGCATCACCATGTGAACTATATTTTTGCAACCATCTTTGTTTACATAAATTTTCGTAAAAAATTGGTTTTTTAAAAAACTCTCGTGTGGCAAAAATATGCCTACATGGCAATAACATAGATTTGTGTTGCAAACATTCACACGTCATCAAATTAGCTTTGATCATCTGATTTTTGAATTGAAAGGTACATTCTTGATTTACGTTATCGTGATTTAAAATATTAATATCTTTATACACTAACAACTCGTTTTTAACTTCAGAAAAACCTTTTTGCGTCAGTAAGTCATAATACATTTTCTCGTCTGAACTCATCACTTTTATCGTTCCTTTATTCGTGCACTTTGCAGCTTTACTTTTCAATTGGTTTTTTTGAAAGTTTAAAAAAACATAAAAGGCTTTCCCGAAGCTAACTATGGTGCTATGTTTAGGAACCACTTGCTTTATTTTACAATTCAAACTCTCGGCTCGATTATTTGTTAAATTTTCAAAATTCCCTTGGGAACTCATACCATAATACGTCCACTGACGTCTAATGTCGTGCCAGTTATTGTTAAAATAATGCAACACCTTATCTGGAGCGATTTTGTTCAATTTCGCATACAATATAAGATATTCATCTCCGGATTCACTATATACGAGCTTCTGCAGACATGACAAAATCGCTGATTTTTGCTTCAGTTTGATATCCATTTTTTCAACAGAAATTTGCCGTTGAAAGATTTGCTGTACATGAAAATTACAAATTAATAAGTGCACCCATGGAAACAGTTCGAGAGCAACTTTTCGTTGCACAGATTCTTTATCACTCATGATCAATCTTATATTTGCCCATGCCTGTGGATGTTCTTTTTTGAAACATAGGAAGAACCACTTCAATGTTGATTCCTCTTCATTAGCAAGTAAAGCAGCTGCAACTGTCCTAGTAAAACCATTTGAGTCTTCCACGTGCATCAACATTAGTACAAAGTTGATGCTTACAAGTTTGTAAGTCGCGTCAAGAAAAAGAATTTCAGGCCACAGTTGGAATATTTTCCGCATTTCCTGGGTCGTAAAGTATATGCCTTACATAATATTATTGTTGTCGATTAAGATTTTATATGACTCTCCTAAAAATTGTCAAAAACAAATTTTATGCGTAATGCATTTTACGTAAAATTATTTCGATATAAAAAAAATGAATCAATTAATTTCATTAAAATAAATATACATTTTACCATTTTCAATTATGACATTCTTGAACTCTTCCAAGCTATTCATATCTATTGAAGTTTTATTGTATTTCAAGTTAATGTTCGTCAAATCACGCGAACCGAGTCGTACTCCTTTTTCTTTGTAAATTTTGTCTGCTAACTTTTTCCTGTTGCAATCCATGGCCAACAGTTCAGCTACTGATTTTGATGTCCGGTCCGACAATCGTTTATTTTCAGGTAAATGATCGAAGTAAATCTGTTAAAAGTTATCCATTTTATTTTTCCAAGAAAATGATTTAAAAATCGTCTAAACGTAAATATGCACTACATCAAAATGTTAAGATTTCGATAATTAAATACGGAAGAAATAGTGTAAAATACCTCGCTCGCATCGTGACCAGAATGATTTAAATTTAATTCTGTAATTTGAAGATACTGTTCACCTAGACTAGTCTTGTGGTAAACACATACAGAAATTTTACTGCTACATCCTGATTTACACGAGCTGCAATTAAAAATATAAAGTGATTAATATTGTAAAATGATTTATTTTAAATTATAATATCAAACAAATACTTGGAGAAACAGTCTACAAAGTCACTGTATTTCGCAAATCGCATTCCTTTTCTAGAAGGATCCATCTAAAAACATTGAATTATTACATTAGATATTATTTATCATTTTTATTTGTTTAAATTTTTCAAATTTCAAATTAATAATAACATGGGCGGTCATTGGTGTTTGAACTTTTGAAAAAAACAAAAATAAGAATCTTACCATTTTCGGTTGTCATGTAAATTGGGAAAGTTGTTTTATCCTACAAGATTTTTATCGCTTTATCAAGCAAAACACATATAGCTCCTGTTGCAAAAACAGTACGCACCAAATGATGTTCTTATATTGTACAAGAGTACCAACGAAACTCGATATAAATAATATTTCATGATAGATGGAGCCACAAACTGGGTTGTTTACATAATGTGTTTAATCATTGATTAATAAATATTTTATAATTTTTTCGGATCAAATTTGTAATACTAACGAATTATTTTGATTTACTTAAAAATACACAATGGTCGTTTGGCTGAAGTGCCACTGGTGGTGGAAATCGTAGTCGAACACGATTAGAAATGAAGTTGCTTTGAATTGGTGCCTCTGAAAACAGCTAACAATCGACTAAGTGCCTTTTTCGAACAGTTAATGATCTTCAGCTCATTGTTGGAAGGTAATTAGAATATTATCAATCAAAAACGTTTGAATTTATGATTAATAATAATTATAATTCATTAATTCAAAATATAGTTATTTGTTTAATTTACTTATACATTCTTTTCATCAGGTGTCAGGTTTCATAACATAAGATACTTAAATAATGTTGTTATGCTTTTTTATAGTCCCTTCAGTTCGGTTTTAGACAAATATTAAGTAGAAATTTTCGAGCTACTTTGGTCACTTTCGACGTAAGTATTTGCAGCAAATGCAATTTTTGTTATTTAACATTGAAAATCTAATTTCATATAACGATCAGCAGACCGTATATATGTATCTTCAGGTTATTTTTTATCAACAAATGTTTTTTGCGCATATTTACAGATGAATTGCATCCGATTTAAAATTGGAGATATTTATAAAGATGAAAACGAAATTGACAAACTGCAAGGAGAATATCAAAACCAATATGGTATCAAGCTATACAAAAAAGTCACCGTACATTTGAGACGGCTAAAATCGCCAAACCTAAAAATTGTCCATTAACATCCTACGAAATTCATTACATTTGTGAAAATAACAAAAAATATGAAAAAAGGTTTATCAACATTTCTTTTATTAAATGTTGTTTGTTTTTGTATTCTTTTTTTACATTCAAATGTTGAATTAAATTATTAATTCCTTTTCAGCAAAGCAAAAGGTGTTACCAGCACTTCTAAGAAATCAGGTTGTGATGTGGAGGTCAAATTTTTAGCTTCAAAGAAGGGTAAGCGCCAGTACTTCGAAATTAAGTCTTGTTTCGACGAACATAACAAAACCTGCAAAGCAATAACAGAATCAATTGGTCGATGTAAGTGATACTATTCGTGAAATTCAATGGTTTTATTATTAGAAAGAAATGTTATTTCTTTAATTTTTTAGGTAATGACACTGAATCTCCAAGTTCAAAGTCTGACGCATTAGAGCCAAAACGAAATGACGAAATCTCCGCTATGGAAGGGCTGAGCAGAGAGATTTTCTCTTCCGTCAACTCTGACGGTACAAAACAGTTAAATGACGATGAAAATGTGACAGTCTTTAAGAAAACTATATCTGAGAAAGGTGCATTGTTGTGCAATTTAATTTTACACATTTTTCAATATAAAATCATAATTACGGTAGATATTATTTGATAAATAAAATGTTTACCATTAAAAAAATTTCTGTTTCAGATATAGATTTTGTTTTGGACAAAATTAAACAAATAATATTGGCAAGTGTTGATGAAAGGAAATTTGACAGTTTAATAACCCTTTTGAATAATTGGGAAAATGGAGTGGATGTGATGGTTGATCCTATTGGACCTGTGGGTTTCAATAGTGCAAGTTTCGACAAATCATTTGCAGAAATTTTATCATCGTTAATTCCGCCGGCAACCCTTGCTGACATTAGTGTCGAAACAATGCCTACCGAGTGAAAAAGAAGTGATTTGGAGGTACAAATGATTATTTAATACTGTCGATTTTTTTTATTAAAAATAATTTTTTCAATTTAATTGCCCTATTAATTTAAACAAATCGTTTGCAGGGCACTTCATCTGCTGCAACGGATTACCAGGATCATGGAAAAGAAAAAAAATCGAGTATTATGAAGGAAAACAATCGGAACAGATCGGAAGAAAAAAGTGAGAAGAGAGCGGAAACAGAGTCAAGCGTTGTGGAGCAAAAGAGCGAGAATGAATCGGAGTCGGAATTGAGCCTTACAGGGCTTGCGACTGGAATACCATCAGAATTGGAGTCAACAAGTACTGCGGAGAAAGAAATGGAGAACAAATCAGAATCAGATGTACAGATTCAAATTCCGAAAAATAATATCGTCAAAGGACGGCCAAAAGGGAAAAAAATAGTTTAATCGGCATTCCGACAAACAAAACGTTTTTTTTGATACCGTTCAAAAAAATGACAAATACACAACAAATCGGAGAAATGCTCATGTGGTTGATACCAAATTATTCTGTTCCACTAGTTCTCAATCGAGAAATGAAAATTAAAAAAATGCACTTCTATGTCAATGAGAAAACAATTACTGATGCCATTATGGACGAAGAAAACGTCAACGTATCTCTTTTGAAACCATATTTGGATGATATGGCATTTAGATATCGCAATTTTATTGTAAAAAGAAAAAGAATTGCGAATTTGTATTCTTGCGGGGAATGCAAAAACCCTATCACTGATGAGAACGAGAAAAGTATTATTTGTGAGCGATGCTTAATCTGGTACGACTTTGCTTGTCAGAATTTAAAACGAGCTCCTAAAACTAAAATATGGTTCTGTAGAGCCTGTGAAAAATCACCGTTACAACTATAAAATAAATATAAAACATTAATAAAGATGTTCTAAATACCGTATTGAGAGTAAGATTATAAACTTACCTTAAACTCTGTATCACAAAAATCACATTCCGACAACTTCCGATAGTGTACATTTCTATTCTCAATGTACATTTTATTGTTTATAATAAAATTTTCAAACTATTATCTTTATCCAGATTTTTTTAATGCATATACTGTTCTTTTCATTATTTAAAATAAAATTTCATAAATGAAAGGCCTCAAAGAATTTTATGTAATTCATTAAAATTATTTATTTTCAAACAAAAATATTAGTCACCAATAATTAAATAATAAAGGGGATCATTTCATTATTATGATGAATAAATTATTCCAAACATCGCCTCTACGGTACTTAACTAAATGCAAATTTAAATGTCGCGCTTATTTTCAAATAACCACCCTAACCTCCACCTTTACACCGTTAGTTGATCTCTTGATCATAACATGTCATTATGAACCAAAACGTTATTATTGTAAAACTTGAAAAAAGGTTGTTAATAACATTTTCGAGTTTCGAGTTTCCGAGTGTCGAGTGTGCGTAAGACGTGGCAACATTTTTATTTCGCACATTTTCCGAGTTTCGCGTCTCGAGTGTCGGTTTTCGGTAGGCAGATTTCAACGCTTCGAAGCGTTTATTTTGCCGAAGCGTTTGAGCGGCGTTGCCAAGTTGCTGGCGCGTCGTTCAAAAT
>JAQQRF010001822.1:0-12574 GCA_030523145.1 Trissolcus brochymenae | reverse complement strand
TCCAGCAATTTGCAATTTAATGCCGCTTTTATTTTTATAATCGACCCGGATATGATTTTCTCTTCGTTCTTTTTTTTTTTTTTTTTTTTTTTTTTTTTTCGAGACGCACACCCTTCTTGAAAACTTTACACAGGGACATCCTTATGAAGGAACGACGAGATGGATACGCCTTTGAAGAGCGTGCCAATGTTACTTTAATTCCACATCAGTTAACCCCGTTGTTTCATTCGTATTTTTATACTTTTAATAATGTTACTTTATTAATTCGAGATCAAAGCTTTCAACGCAAGGGATAAGTGAATTCAAACTGTGCCCGAGAATGAATATAAAAGAATATGTTTTTTTCTTTGCTCACTTTTTGAAATTGTTATAATTCGTATAAAAATGAATTCAGAGAAGTGCAAAATAGGTACACGAAGGCAACTGAAGATATTTGTAGCCTCAGTGGAAATCTTGACAAAACGAAGCTTGAATTAACGTCGAAATATGCGGGAGAATTTAATATGCAGTTGCAATCGACGGAGTCCTCACGTCAAAGCAGAGCTGCTGGCACCTTGCCACCCTTGTAATGCCACGAAATATAACACTTCAGATGACAATGGCATTGCTGGGGTGCGTCCTCTAGTGTGCGCGATTTCTTTTGCATATACTTGTTTGCTTTTTGTCCATTGTAATTGAAACGAGGTATGGTTGGGAAACAATTTTCAAAACGTGCGCAATTCAAATCACAAAAGATGCTTACGTAATATCGCATCATGGTTTCATTAAAATGCGACTAATTGAAACGAAAAATGATCAGATTGAAAAAAAAAAAAAAAAAAAAAAAAAAAAAAAAAAAAAAAAAAAAAAAAAAAAAAAAAAAAAAAAAAAAAAAAAAAAAAAAAAAAAAAAAAAAAAAAGTCTCATGTACAAAAATATATGAAGAACTGAAATCGACAGAGCGAAACGTCAGTGTGGAATGTATGGTAATTGAAATTTTCGGTCAAAAAAGTCGAGTTCCGGCTATAAAACTTTTAAAATATGCAATGAAAAAACATTAAAGCAAAGAGAATTTGAACTTTTGTGATCGTGGTGCGAAAGAATTTGATTCGTGCGGGACGACAACGCAATGGAAGCACTCACTGTATTTTGCATTTCATCGATGCACTGACCCTAGCATTGTTTGTTCGTACAGGCGAAAATCAACTTGTCGCGCGTTTTGGCTGTGATACGTGAATGATTTACGTACCAATCGGTAATGAAAGTTAATCCTATTTCTGGCATTTTTCACTCACCTGAAACAGAAACACAATTTTTGATCAATATGTTTGTGAAAACAAAAAACAAAGAGTACGAGACTATATAAATCGCGCTGAATTCATCCAATTTTGCATTTTAATGATCCCGTCACAAAATTGTTAAACCCTCTTGCCCTCGTCCCGAAATCTGAGAACTGACATTTAAAATAAACCGTGACCATAATTACGCTATCGCATAACATTCTACGAAATGTTCTCGAGTAACAAAACTACGAAACATTACGCCATAATTGATTGCAACGAATTCGCCCGAAAATGCGATGCTGAAAATTTCAATAACGCGGAAACGGCTCATCGTTGTGCAAAAAAGGGCTCTTCAGTTTAATCTGCCGGTTGGATTTTTATAAACATCAAAATACATTGGTTTTATAAAGCTTTTTACCAAGCATGTTGGTTAAATTGCGAATGGAAGTTGTTGTTTTATTGTTTTATTTTCTTTTTTTTTTTTTTTTTTTCAAGTGTAATAGAATACTTTAGCAGGTAAAGTCGAGTAGTCTGGTGGAGGGAGTTGAATGGACGATTAGTTAAAGTAAGTGGGTCTGCAATTCTGAACTTTTTCGAACACAGGAGTGGCCAGCTTGCTCTTTTGTGGAAGATGTATTGTCTGCCTGATGACGCGTCTGAGAGAGCGAACTGTTGCGGCGAAGAAAGGGAGAATGGACGCGAGAAATTGTATAGGGTATAAGCCAGAGAATGAACGCCTCGGGGAGACACAGCACCACCTGTGAATTAACAAAAAGAGGCTTGCGGTGTGTCGCTTGGAACCATAACAGATCAGAGCTGACAATGACGAATGACACTTGCTAAAGTGCAGTCGACTTTTCTTGTCGCCTGTTACTGTCATAATCCTGTGTCTTGCCCTTTGACCCCTTGCCATTTTTCATCACACCTCTCTCACTTTTGCGCGTTATTAGGACAAACTGAAAAACCGATCGCCGAAAACAACTCGCTCGCGATGAGACAGCTTCAAAATTTCTAACCGAGTCGAACGCGTTGATATTACATTTTTGTGACGCGGAGCGTGTTTCATGACAAAATATAAAAAAAAAAAAAAAAAAAAAAAAAAAGAAAAGAAAAACTTGAAGCCAGAGGCAATTTTCTATCGTCCCTGAATGTGAACAAGGTCGAACGAGAAAAAGAAAACCATCCTTCGGTTAGGGTTCTGGGTGATAGTTATTTCCAAGTGTCTCGGAGTTTGATGTTTGCTCAGCTTGATTCGCACTATTCCCGCTTTGGTGATTTCATCCGCAGATTGTCCTGTAGCAGAGATATCTGCCTGGCGCCGCTCGCTAAACCCCTGCCGTTGTGCCTTTGGTCGCATTTCCATGCGTACATAGGTATAAGCATCGTGTACACACGTGACCGAGAAAGGAGACCTGCGTTTGAACAAGCTTTGTTCAGACACCCTCACGGGATTTCCAAGAACAATATTCACACAGGACGCAGAGGACTAAGGTCCAAAACTCGCTCTTTCCCAACTGAGATGTAGTTTTGCGGCTTTGCACTTACGATAAGTTCGACTCTGTTTCACAGAAGTGGTTTTGAATTAATTATTTACTCGCTCGTTATAATTCATGCCGACCGTTCGTGAATTGTTTTAAAGCGGAAAAATTCATCAGCCGCAATAAAGATTAGAAGAAAGTAAAATCTTAATAGAGCGCAAGGCAAATATGGTTGTACGGATAGTGTTTCGTGCCAAGGTGGTGTTTTTTAAACCGGGAGAAAGATAACGTAACGTTTGCATGTGTCTGTCGAGAGAATAATTACACTTGATTCGCAAGCTAGAAAGTATATCATTTTTCACGTTCCTCTGATTCGACGCTAGGATTTTTGGAATGCCCCTTTTGTTCGTTTTACAATTTTATATAATACATGACTAAAAAGCAGAAATACAAACACAACTTTGAATGACATTTGAATAAAGATAAGGGTATAACGATACATGCAACGAAGCATTCTCTTGGAAGATGAGGGAAAAGTAGTCCCATCTCTTCTATCTCGCAAAAAGATTGAAATATTTTAGACCGACGAAAAGGAGGACTTTCTCCGCAAAATCTACATTTCCTCTAGTCCAGACAATTAGTCTCTACAGAATTTCAAAGAATAAACCTCTTAAAAACTTGAATTTTCTCTTTTTTGTTTTCTCTCTCTAATTTTCGAAACTACTTTTTAATGTTATTTTCAGCTGAGATATTTCTTCGAATAAAATCACTGTGGCGTTGATGATTCAATTATCGAAGTCTGAACTCAAAATATATATGCTGGGTAATTCAAAGCAGCGGCAGAAAGGACAAAGCACGAAACGCGAAATAGAACAAAACGACGTCGGACCCATTATAGAAAATGCACCGCGGAGTCAACAAGCGCGCAGGCGAGGAAGAAATAAAGCTTCCTTGTGCATGCAGTCGTCAAGGAGTTGAAATTGTAAAGTGTTGCTGTAAAGTTTCCACTCATCCTTTCGTGTGTCGTAACCACAGAGTCTTTGCGCATCCCTTTGCAAGTACGAAAAGGAAGCCACGCGGCATAACTTTATCAAATTTCATTACCAACGCCGGATCTCCCGCGCCGCGAGGACTTACTTTCCTCTCGGCGTATGTTAAAAAAATTAAAAAAAAAAAAAAAAAAAAAAAAAAAAAAAAAAAAAAAAAAAAAAAAAAAAAAAAAAAAAAAAAAAAAAAAAAAAAAAAAAAAAAAAAAGAGGCAGTTAAAATAATAGTTTCAAAAAAAATATAATGTTCCCGATGGTCGAAACCACATAAATCAGATTGAACAGAGATGAATATTCATAAAATCATTAGACAACATTCTGATGAGACAAAAAGAAAAGGTACAGCAAGAAGAAAGAAATCGTTAAACACGGCTTAGGGCTTATTGATATTCATCGAGAGTAACCTGACGACGCGATTGACTAAGTATGCCACTGCCATCTCCGTTCTGCAATAATTACGGTCTACTGTGTTCTGACCTCTTTTTTTTCCTGCTGCTTACAACCAAAACGCCCCCTTTCTCTCTGTCATGCCTCACCGTTTGCTAACCACTGTTCCCGGATAATTCGTCGAATTGTTCCAACTGCGAGCACCCTTCTGTTTCCCCAAGACGACCCACGATTTCCCGTCCTCGCTTCTCTTTCTATACTATTTCTCGTCGCATTGAGTTTACTCTACTTGATTAGGCCTCGCGACTAAAGATTACCACGCTCCGATGCGGACAGACTTTTTTTTACAGTCGAGGAACAAAAAATTAGACGACGCGATTCGGCGACGCGAATAAAGACCAGTTTTATATTTGAACTCCACCTAACCGGATCATTCATTATCAAACATAGCGCGGGTTATTTGCGTGGATCACGTGGAACGGAAAATTAGTCGCAAAATTTTAATGCCCGGAGTTACGAGGGTTCGAAGTTACGCTTTAAATTGAGGGATTGAGTAATTCTAATCAACAACTGTTTTACTACGAAATAACGTTTTTTATAACCCCTTTTTATCGTCCCCGGGATGAAAGTTATATAATTATTTTTGTTGCAACTGAGGCTTTTCGTTTGAACGGAAAGAAAAAGATGACAGACAAACAGAAGTTTCTAATTTGTTTCTGTAATATTTGTTGGAATAATGATTGAGGTATTGACAAAAAGAGAAGGCGTGAATGGAAAGATGAAAATAGACGCAGAATGAATTGCGATTCGCTCTCCGATCTTGTTTCTTTGGCGCCCTTTCGCTCGACACAATGCAGGGTTAAATCATAGGAGCGACCAATGGACTGGAATGGAAAATGAGGATAAAAGCAAGAAATTTTTCTGCTTCTATTCACTCGACCCTACTTATGTCAATAACTCCTCTGCTCTCGTTTGAATAAACCGCGTTTATCTAGTATCGCTTTCACGTGTCGATGTTTTTTTCACTCGCTTTTCTCAGATGCTTTTGTTATTGCTAGATTTTTTTCAAACTTTTTTCCTCCTCGATATAGACTTATTTTTTCTGCCTATTCGTCAGAAGTTTAATCAACCATTTGAAAAGGTTATACTCCAAACGATAAAATCTTTTTTTTTAATAAAGAGCAGTTCGGGTAATTGTGTCACGTGATGTAATAAATATATAATGCTACCGAAATTAAATCCACACATTCAATTAAACCATTTTTTTCTTAGTCTTTTAATTATTTCAATCTTTCATCTCAATTTCATTTTTATAAAATAACGTTTATCTTAATTATTCTAATTACTCTCATGGAAGAATATATTTCATATTCTTCTTCTATTCTATTTTTATTTATAAGGGTAATATTTATTTTCACTTTTTGTAATGAAAGATAATAATCATTTTTCCAAGTTGACATCTCACTTGATGATTATTTCGAACAAAACGAGGCATTATTTAGTCACAGTTCCTTTGGTAATTAGGATACGAAATTCGTGCAAACTCATTTGCTGAGACGCCAAGAGTTTGAAAGACGATTGACGTGATCTTTCATGCCCTCGAGGACTACCGAGTCCTCGCTCAAACTTTCGTCGATTTTGAGTTGCTATTGCTACCTTTCGCACAACTTTGACATGTTGACTAATGGCACGAAACTCATAGTTATGCTTTGGTTACGACCCAGTGATGTCACAGTCGATCCAGAATGATAAAATCAGACATGACACACACAATCTATGTGATTTATTTCGGCCTAGTAACCTTCAGCGTTAAAAATTTTCGAAACAAAAGGCGACAAGGAGTTGGTCAAACTTTAATCTATGACCGACGTTGATCTATTTTCGTCAGAGCGGAGCTAGGAAATATATCGTCACCGGTACGATCAAATCACACTCCGAACAAGTCTCATTTGAATCTGTAAAATGTTTAGAAAATTGACATTTTCATCAAGAGAATTAATCAGTTATTTTATTGAATCGGACTTTTTCACTCACAAAATGAAAATTATCAAATGAATTAAATCGATCGTGACCAAAGTCAAACTCTCTTAAGCGGAACTCTTAATGACACACTTCAGGTTAGTTGAACTTTGAAACCCTTCAATTTTGTTCTTATTGCCACTTTAGATTACTCCGTCAATTAGCGGTCATTTCTAAATGAAAGCAGTTTGGCCTAGTGTGTCTACCCAGCATCATTGACTTTGATCGCTCCTCGTAACTTTCAACGTCTTTATAAACATCTTCCTGTGACTAACCTATTGAATCAACAAAAATTGGAGACGCTTTTCAACGCCCCTTAAATGCTCCCTATACGATTCACAAGTTTTTCTCTCTCATTACTTTTATGCGGAAAAATTTTTGTAACAAATGTTTTCATTCGTTCGCTTGTTGTTTGGTTTTTTTTTTTTTTTTCGTTATAAAATACTGAATTTTGTACAAGATTTTTGCAATCTTGAGCTGGAATTAATACTTTTTTTTTTTTTTAAATTTATATTTATTCGTTTCACCGTTTCGACGGAATTGTGTCTATTGTGAAGATGATATTCTAGAATTTGCTAGCGTGCTCATGGCAAGCAGATTCACGAAGACTGCGAAACAAGTTCAAGACAATGGCAGCACCATGCGTGATTGGTGAGAGTCTAATGTTATGAGAAAGCACATTCCCAGTCATAAAATGAAACGAGAAAGCGGAAATGAGAATATCGTGCGAAATGAAAAGTAGCAGCACCATTTCCAAGATGGAAAAAGTTGACAGCATCTAATCGTAGATGATTCTATGAAAGCTCTAACTCTTTACATCTGCTCTTTACAAAAAAGTATAACATATTTTTCAGAAAGTAATAATTTGCATCAAAAAATGATCAAAACATTTTTCAATGTAAAAAGATGGATCCAAGTATTTTTTAATGGAAATTTCAGCTGTTTATAACAATGAACATTTGTTTCAAAATTTGACTCGTTTCAATAACCTCTTTATGCAATAAAGCCATATAAAAAAATTAATATTTTAAATTTCCAACTACAATATTATTGTTTTGTGTTATTTTTAAATTTTACCAAGTTTAATTTAGCTCTAACAATGTAAATACAACGTTTTATGTCAGTTGTACTCATTGAAAGGCATCAAAATAAAAAGTTTTGAAAATAAACTTTTTTTTTGCTCTTTTGAGGTGTCTAATATTAAATAAGATTATTTGTGTGTAACAAAAACTGATATTAACGTTTATACTACAGGGTGTGCATGAAACGGTTAATTGTAGTGCAGAGTGTATTTTGAGTTTGAACACATCAAGAAGAGGAACAAAACTATAGGTATAAATGAAATAGTCATTTTTTTTCTGACATAAATCATCTCGCAACACGTTTGTTGCACCCTCTACTTGGGGGAGCGTTATTCGCGCAGGCGTGCATGGCACACCGTTTGAAGTGCGACTGAACAGGTTCTGTAATCCGCGTGGCGAGAAGGAAAAGCACTTGAGCGTACCGCACACCACTTATTGATTTCACGATGACAGTATTATGATTTTGTTCGACTCTCATGACATTCGTTGCTCCCATCTGACGTTGGCAAACAAATAAAAAAAAATATTGTACAAAAAAACTAAACGCTCAAAATGAAAACAGCCTTACTTAACTCGCCGTAAAATATCTTACGAAAACCGTCTGAAGATAATGTATGCTAAATCTCTAAACCCCATTGGATAGGTTACCCGAAAAAACACGAATTTTGTTTGTTGGGAGAGTTTCTGCAGACGTGAATCCCTGGGCTTTGAATTTTAAGCGTATTTTTTTGACGAAAGGATCAAGCGTGGAATGAATGAACTTTTTGAGTAGAAAAGCAGATGTGTGTACTGACAGAGAAAACTGCATGGAATCAGGATAAATAAAAACCCATCGGTCTAATCCAAAATTTTTTACATCCACTTTTATAGCGGAGATTCCGGGGTTGTGTTTCCTTCGTACGAATGGTACTTGAAAATTTGAAATGAAAACAATTACATTAAAGGCATGAACAGTGAGCGTGGAATTAAAGAAAATGAAAAGAAGGCAAGCCGGAAGAATAAAAATGGAAGAACAAATAGAAGAGAAACGAGGATTGTGTGCGAATAAGAGGAGTTTTGTATGCGGGTACTTGCACACGAATGGATTGTCACAACAGTAGACACGCTAGACTAAACACTCGACTGTTCGTGACTACTGAGAGATGTTGCATTACTATTGGCAGATTAATATTGATTTTAATGCGATACTTCTCGTTCTCGGAGATCGCTGACGGATAGCATCCATGCTTCCAAACAATAACTAATTTTCATAACCATCAGAATTTAATTTCGGGATGAAAATACAGGAGTGGAATTATGGCAACAACATACTCGGTATAATGCGACATAAATAGATTCTAAAGTAAAAGGGGATTAATCGTGCTACTACGTCAGCGGACGTGATTGTATGGTGACGCACTATCATTTGTAATTATGCTCACGCCAATTAGATAATTTTCATTAAAATACAAACTACACGGCGTTGAAAATTGAAAATTAACAAAATACAAGCTTACTAAACTTGCTACACATTTTCAGTTTGAAAAATGTCAGAATCTTATTCACGTCTTCAATTGAAAAATATGTTTGACACAGCAATTTTATTTTTGCCCCAATCCTTCATTTTGTAAAGTGAAACGACAAATTTCAGGCAATTTGACAGAGTATGTGAAGTTGGCTGATATAAATTTGTGTCAAACACGACAAAGAGGCTAACGAATATTACAATATTGAAGATTTTAATTAATAAATAATGAATGATAAATTGTGTTATATTACAACCAAATTATTTTCATAAATTTGAAAGCAAGATGTGTAAAAATGAAAATTTGAAACTACATGGTGACTTGGATATTGGAATCATATTTAAAGGCTGATTTAATTGACCCCGCTATGCCAGTGCAATAAAGTACTCGAAAGGTTAATTGAAATTATTAGTTTTGTGGCGCTCGGCTGGACAAAAAAATATTGCAGTCAAGTTACGTAAATTATGGGCGCGTTGCATTATCGCGGACCGAGTATTAATTAAATTTATACAATTAACGCTGTGCGTAATGATTTCATATTTAGCGTAGGCACTCGCAAATTCGCTCGAATTATTTGCACAGTTGTAAATGTTGTTCCGCGTCACAATCACTAGGGCGTCCATCAACATAATCAATTTGTTACAACAATCGTGAAAACGTTCGAGCATAAAGCACGAGAGGAGCGTCAGATTCAAAGTTTCACGTTTTGGGATGCAAAACTGAATAACAGTCATGAAATTTCGTCTAGTCGCTGAGGTATGCCTTAAACTCGTTTGAGATTGTAGAAACACGAAAATCCTTTGGAAATCGAGTAATGGAAATCGCGTCGAGGCAACTGAAGCATCGAATGACGCTAGCAGGCAGAGAGATATTCACAGAAGAATTCTAGAATCCGAAGGATAATCCCCACGGAGCTTTCGTTTTCAAGTGTGACAAACAACAACTACAAAAAAATACGCCCGAGCAACCTCGTTTGTCCTTAATAAACGCCATAAATAAAACGTTATTATTTACAAACGTAATCTCGCCGCTTTATCTTCCTTCTGCTTTATTTCTTAAATACTCTGAATAATGCTGTTCAACTGTGAAAAAGAAGCACTTTCGGATGATACCTTATGTTTTATTTCTTACAAGAATGTAGTTCAACGGTTTTTAAAGATGAAATCGTTGAAAAAAGCGCGGATGGAAAGAAAAAGAAACATTCTGTGAGAATTCTTTAAAAGTTGTACTACAATGTATTTCGATATCTTTAAGTTATTCAGGGATTGAAAGTCGGGAAAGTCTTCTTAACTTCTGTGAAAGTATCATGTGTATCGCGATCTTATATTATCATTCATAAATTCACTTGAATTCGCCATGAACCGCATTTTCCTTGTTTCATCGTGGGAAATAAAAGAAAACATGAGGAAATGGATAAAGAACGAAGCGAGATTCGGGGAGAGAAAACCTAAATAGCTCAGAACCCGCTACATCGACTGCGGCAAAAAAAGGCCGCGGCAAGTCGGGAGAAAAACGTACTAGTTTTATCCGAGTTTGTGCTTTTCTTTTCCTTCTGTTTCGTGTCCTCCTGGTTTTCATCTTGCCGCAAACCTTCTCGTCTTGACTGTCGGAACGATTTGTGCTTCTCATTCGTTTCAGACCGCCCTTTATTTCAGGTCGATGTACTTTCCCCCTCGTAACACTTATTTCGCTCTCCAAGGCAAAGATAAAAGAAAAGCGTTAACCCCATGGATGAATAATATTTATTTGATACCAACGGGCCTGATTGTCTCTAGAATTTTATTCATTCTTCTTTCTTTTCACAGCCTTAATGGAGTTTTGAAGCGAAACTGTTCCGCTAGTTGGGACAACTGAGAACTTAAATTACGAAACGTTTTCAATCAAAAGTTCCATAATGAAAAGAGAAAAAATTATCAAAGATAAAGTGAAGGCCAATATTGCATTAGCAAAGCCGACCAACAGTTAACTGACAATTTGAACAATTTTTAACTTCGTAAGTTATAGAGGCTCGCCTACCCACGGCCCGCGGCATTCAGTGCGGATGTCAGTTCTGAAACCGCTTTCCCAGTGGCCAGAGGCTCTGCGAACTTTGCAATATGTAATTAGAAGGATAGTTAAAGTTTTTAAATCGATAGGCAAGGGGCAAGTGAGATTTGAACCGAGAATATCCAAGTACACTCGACTTGAAGATATAAATGGTCTCAAAACCTTTTTTTCTATCCTTCCAGTTAGTTGCCTTACACTCAGAGATCTGCTCAAGATCCCAACTTTGGCTCTTGTTTAAACAGTGAATAAATTTCCAAATTCACCTTGGAACTCGAAAATGTTCCAACTTCAGACCGAACCGTAAATTTGTCAGCCGTAAGAACGAACGATATTGCAATCCAGCCATCAACCGTTAGCATCGGCGCAGCATGCTTTGTGTTTCTTTTTTATAGCTTCTACGGCCTATCAACATCTGTTCGCTTGGTTATGCTATTTGCATATTACCACCGAGCGGATTTTCAGGATACCGCTTTCGTTTGGACGTCAAAGGGATCCGTCCTATTGAGCTGATAAAAGTTTCAATACACCTCTACGATGGGTGATACGTGATATATGCATGAAAATATGCACTTGATGAACGAATTCGTTTGTTTCGTTAAATAATGTACTGTAGAAACTTTTGTTTCAACGATTGGTGATGAAAGAACGTGTACAGATGCGTCATTGAATTTTCTACAAAATTACATATCACTAATAATCTTTTGAAAATTTGACTGTCAAGTAGGAAAGAATATTTCAAAAGACTTGTAAAGTTCTAGTCGGTGTAGAGTTAAGTCCGGGCAGAAATAGCCAACATTACAATCGATACAACGTTGGTCCAACGTAAGCTGGCGGCATCGGTAAATAACGTCGTGCCGATACCACTTCAGGGATTCGGATTCGATTCCGAGTATACAACGAAAAAAAAACGGTTGTTAATACATATCGATTTCAAAATATGTTGTATTCTTCATTTTACTATTTAGAAATATTAAAATGTCATACGATATGTTTTATTTTAATACATTTTTTGATAGATGTCGATTTGTCGACATATTAGTTGTGGAAAAAAAAAGATTTTAAAAGTGGAAAATAATAGAATTATTATTTGCATTGCAAATATTAATATCATTATTTTAAATGTCAATAATGTTTTTAAATACGAACGAATAATAGAATTTAATTTTAGAAATAATGAGTACTTTCAAATATACGCTCCAAAAATAGTTGATCGAATATTCTGTCGATCTTTCTCGCAAGTATAATTTTTTCTAGCTCATAGTATATACGAATCACTACACGCAAACGTCTAAGACTGAAAGAGGTATTACGAGATTGTGTGCGAATGCGACAGCAAATAAATATGCAATGATATATATACAACGACCGTAATATTCAATATTAATAATATGTCATTTAGGTGTTAAATATATGAAGGGTTTATAAACTATAATCAATTCTAATTAAGTACAAGTGCACTACTAGTATAGTAAGTTCAGTAGAAAGTAAGTAGAAAACAAAATTCCTTAAGAGATTTTACTATTTTTAAAAGTGTTTCGTCGAAACGGAACGATGTTTTTTGGGAGATTCCAAACTCCGCCGAAAATTCCCTGATAAGAAAAATAGTCTGGTAAACTCCGCCGAGAAAAAATTCGTGTCCAAAAATATCTAAGGTAAACTCCGCCGAGAAAAATTTCGTGCCCAAAAATATCTGAGGTAAACTCCGCCGAAAAAAAGCGGAGTAAACTCCGCCGAAAAAAATAACGGTTA
>JAQQRF010001815.1:0-11318 GCA_030523145.1 Trissolcus brochymenae | reverse complement strand
GCTTATCTCCGGGAAGATGAAATCTATCTAAACTTTCCCAAATTAATTTTCTGGCTTCACGTTTTTCTTCATCATCTAAATGATCTAAATTAATTAAGTTTAAAATTTTTTTATTCCTCTCATGATCAGTTTCTTTATTTTCTTGGAAAGTTTTGATGTCTACCATTTCATCAGAAGAATGGGAAACAATATTCATTTTATCAGAGTAATTTATATAATTTTGTTGTGAGAAGGCTACTTCCTCTAATTTCAGTTTTTGAATTTGAATTTGAATTTCTTCTTCTGTTAAATTATACAAAGAAAGATAAGTATAGCCGTTATAATTTGTTACTAATGCTTTTTCCAAAAAGATTTTTTCACTTACTTCATACTTGGGCAAATACCCTTCTTTCAAATGTGTATGTTCTAATTGAATTCGAACTATTTGTCTACATCTTGATTTTATTTTAATAGGATTATTAGGATAAAAAAAATTAACCTTTTTTTCATTTACAATAAAACTGTTTGTTTCATAATCAATTTTAGTGTTACTTATAATGAAAAATTCTGATCCTAATATTCCACCTTGTCTCAATACAAAATTATCTGGTACAATATGAAAATAAATTTCATATCCCATATAATTAGCTCTAAATTTCCCAAAAAGTTTCTACAACGTCATTGGTAATTCCATTCAATTTTATAATTTCACGTTTATCGATAGAAACCTTTGGATCGACATGTTGTAATTTCAGTATATTAATAGAAGCTCCTGTATCTAATAGTAATTCGATGTTGTCGTTTATTATAATGGTTGGTCCATTATCTGTATTTTCAAATTTTATTACTGGCTTGAGATTTGCATGGAACGGTTCTTGTTTTCCTCCTCCTCTTGAGTTTGAGGAGGAGTTCTCCAGTTTTTTGTCAGTCTTTCATTTTGTATTCTCAACCGACATTCATCTATCAAGTGTCCATATTTTTTGCAATAATTGCAAAGAATGAAATTATTCCTTGGAAGAATATAATTTGAAGAATAATTTGTCGAAGAATTTTTATTAGTAATAGGGTCTGTTGTTTTTTGTAAAAAATTTTTTAGAGCATAGGAATTCTGGGCACTGTGACCAAGTTTATTGCAGTACATACAAGGGTTAGATTCGACAACTTGACTCTTGATATGTGCAACCTTTTTTGACCTAAAGCAGTCAACAATCGTATGTCCAGTCTTTTTACAATAAGAACAGAATTTATTATTTTTACATTCACTTGCGACATGACCTTTAGTTTTACATTGATAGCATACTTTGCTCAACCTGCAATGATAAGCAGAAAGCCCTTTTTTCAGACACAGTTGACATTGAAGAACGTCAATTTCTTTCTCTATTTGTTTTTCAAGTTTAAATAATATGCAGTCTTCAGTCTCATGATTAGAATTTCCACAAATCATACAGATAATCTTTTTCCCTTCTGTTAAATCATTTAAACCATTTAGCATTTTTTTTTGTTTTCAATTCCTTTTCTATTTCCATGGCTTTTTCTCCGACATCTTTTAGGGTGGTAATTTAATTTATTTTCGCATAAATATCATTCTGTAATCCTACTGCAAAAGCTCTAGCAATAGATTTATCGATACGTGCCTTTTCCTCCACTGTTAAATCAGCGTTTTTATCTAATTTTTCTGATTCTAAAATTAATCTACCAAGATCTTGAGATTTATAATAATAAGTCTGAACATCTTCGTTAATAGATTGACATAAAGTACCTAATTTGCCATATAATACGCTTTTTTGGTCCAGTGGACTATTTGTTTTTCTGAATGTATATTGAGACGGAGCCAACGATTTGGCATCCTTGCATCCAGCAGCAAAATCATTGTAAGTGGCGCCATCTAGCCCGCCACTGTACATAGGGATCAAATCTAATGTATCTCTCAAATTAAAATATTTATTTCCTTCATTTTGTGCCATGTTTTCATTAATTATATTTATTTCCGTTTTTGAGGGTATAATGGTTTGATCTTTATCAATGGAGTCGTTACAATCGGAAGAATTTGACTCGTCGTCAGAGATTTCAGGGCTTTCTAATTGAAATTGTAATTTAGATTGATTTGAAATTGAAATATTATCTTTATTTTTCTTTTTCCCAAACGGAGTTTTAATTTTATGTTTACGAACTTCTAGATCTAATTCTTTGACTAACTTTCTGGTTACTCTTTTATTAGGATCTGAAATATCACGTTCAGACATACTCCATTCATTTTATTTAATTATTATTACTTCCAAGAAAAGGTTTTTTTTTTTTACTTCGACTTCTTCTTGTTTGATATGACTTTTTCAATATACTTTTGAAAATTAATTGAACTTTTTTAATCCAAAGGGTATTTTTGTGAAATTATGTAACTCATTTATTTTTTCCAAATCCATTTAGACTATAAGATAATAATAATAATAATAATCTTTTATTTATGACTAATATGTTATTAATTAAAAAAAAAAGAAAAAAGAACAATTAAAGTGTAAGCATTTATTTTTAGATATCAACTGTTATCATTATACGAATTATACTGTCTATATATCTATAATTGTAGGGTTAAATAATAAGGATTTTCATTTTTCTTTTATGGCACTTAATTATTATCCTATACAATTCTATTCCTTAATCTATATTGATGGTTTTTACTTTTCCTAATTCTTGCTTCCTTTGAAGCCTAACTAACCCTTTTTTCCTAATATTTTCATGTAAAACTAATCGTTCTATATGAGCAAACACATAAGGGTCATGTAGTTTGCCATATAACACCTTCAGCTGTTCCTTTGTGCGCCCTAAAGGATTGGGCACGTAAATAGATTCCTCTACTAACTCTGTCAAATTTCTAACCCTAATTTTTGGGACTTCTGTCTGGAGTTCCGCCTCTTCTATTTTCGGTTCTTCGTTTAAGTTGATAGTTTCAACTTCCGACTTCTCCGAACTTGAAATATTTTCAGCTATAAAAATGAAAGAATGAGTTAAAATCGTTCCAGATGAAATATATTTTATTTTCAATAATATAATAATACCCTTCTTTTTTTTTGTTTATAGATTTAAAGAGTGACAAGTTTCTTTAATTGTAAGGGAAAAACTAGTTAAGATAGGATATTTAAAACTTACATTTCATCTCGATCGGTTTTAATTCTTCTCTGGCTTTTTGTGTTTACTAATTTCTCTCATTCAAGAATGGAAATACGACTGATTTTGAAAACCCAGAGTTCTGATTTATATACTAATTTTATCTCTCCGTCATTAAAAAAACTCATTAAAAATTTTCGACATATTCATTAGAATCCTCTCCGTAACGCCAATGTATATCTCTGTTACGTATTGAACGTGCAGTGATTATTTTTTGGATCCGTAATGAATAAATCTACTTCTTTTATATGAGTGTTTTTTGTTAATGTTTATTATATAAAATCGTTTGAACAAATAGAAATACCTTCTTAATCGATACAATTTTCTTTCAAAATTTGTAGTCGCAAGGGATGATCGCCTGTGATGTACCGTCGAATTTATTTAAACTTTGTTACACAAATTTATATTTCTTTTTTATTATACGATATTTCACTTTCCGAATTTTCACAATTTATAACTTTCACTTATTTAATTCTAGTTGAAATCTGCTAAACAATTTAAGGATAGACAGATGTTCTTCTAAGAATTACTCGTTTCGAACTGCGCTTTTTCAGAATTTGATTCGAATATTTATATATTTTGGTTATCAGTAGTTCAATGACATTTTGTTAATGGTATATCATTTAAAATGATGGTGTGATACGTATGATATCTTAACTGCATTTTTATCTAATGGCGCGATGTCTTATCATAAGTATTAGGCAATAGTTGATTTAATTATATCTAAATCGCGGTTAAAGATTTATATTTTTCGAGGGTTTACCCCGCTCGTCACAGATGATCATTTTGGATGTACGAAAACAATTCACCCGAAAGTTAGTTGAGGGACGAACATTTTAAAAGAAGAGCTTGCAAACGAATGTGGAATACCTAGTGGAGCATCTGAAAGACAAGTCTCTGTTGATAGTCTCAAATATATGTGATAACAGGATAGTAAATAACCACAACGTGAGCGACATTATCATATTGGATAATGGTAAATAAATATATTTATAACAGTTCACGTTTAGATTACAATTACAATAATAATTACAATAAATATTTTGCAGGAACTTTTTATGGAATATAAGCTTTGTATCAACTTTTACACCAAGACTCCAAAGATTCTTTGTCGAAGAGATTGGTCAGACTTCTGGATTCTGCAGTACCTTCAAAATAGAAACCGAAACGAAGAATAATTTGAATCTTCCCAGATTTTCACAGCATAGACAGAGATTGCAGTAAAGATAAACGGGTGAAAATACAAGGATGAACGATGTATTGAAATTAAAATCATCCAAAACTCTCCAATAATAACGTCATGCGAAGTATATTATCGACCGCTGTTCCACCTGTCTCAATCTTGAAACGGCTTATTTTTCCACGAGTATTATCGCTGTGAAAATTCCTTCCGGTTTTATTGTTGCTTCCTCTATTAGAGATCACGAGAGCTTGACGTTGGTATCGAGGCTTAGTTATTGACCCTGTTAGACTTGCGATGTGGGGCCGACCCTCCCGTGATGAATATGTGTGGTACCCCCTATAAACGGGCTAGGCCAGCGTGCTTGTTGAAGCGCAGTCAAACCTTGCTGGCGCATAGACCAGCCGTGCTCTCGCACCTTCAAACCTTGCTCTGGCCAGGTAACGTTTTAACAATTGTTGTTTGGCGATTCTCGTCGGCCTGAGTTCATGTCAAGCTGCTCGACTTGAGACGCCAGCTTCTTTGATCCTTGGCGACATCATCTAGTGCTCAGGTTCTGCACCGTCATTTTTAGTTTTCTTTATGATCATTATTAACAATTTTAGTACCTTAATTTATTTGTATTTTTATTTCTTCTTTTTTGATTTGTTTAGTTAATAAAGTGCTGAAATCACTATTTCAGTAGTTGATTTTATTGTTTCCACTCCCGATCAGTGTTCACCAGCATACAGTCCACTCACACAATTAACCCACATACTGCTACAATCACACACTTTAATAATTTAAAATTATTACACAGACCTATATAGTTTACTGAATTTCAAATTTTAGAATAATTTCCTATTTGGTTTGTACTTATAAGTTTCCTATTAGGAATCTTAGTTAGTTGTTTTTGATAGGGAGGAGTTTAAGCGTATGAAATCGTCCCGAAAGTTTACATAACCATGAAATTGAACTGTCACTAAAATATGTTTCACTTAAGTTTTTGTCAACAGGCTTAAGAGGAGTTCGTTGTGAGCAGTGCAAGGGTTAGTGCAGGAGAGTCTGGACCATCCCATGCTGGACAGAGGAATTTCCGAGAGTCAGGACCATGCAGCGAGATCTTTGCTTTTGAGGAAAACTTTCATCGACAGTCAGATGGAATTGGAATACAACAAGAATTCATAGAGCCCATTTACTGTCATTCTGAAGCGTCATGATGAAGGTCTTCTGCGCGATATCCACCAGATCTCCGAGATCGCGATGGGCAGAAAATGTAACAGTTTTGTGTCACTACTTATGTTGTCTTCATTTAACCTGATTCGACAGGGTAACTTTAAGTTTTCTATCTCCTTTCAAGACTTCCATACCGCGAATAATTTTAAGTCTCTATTTAATACGAACGTAATTTTCGACAATTAATCCTGGTCTGCTTATATACCAGAAAATAGAGTGTATTTTTTTACAGTTCTTGGCGGACTTGATGAACCTTCGGTCCAAGTTGATGAAATCAAATCTGTGATGCGCCTGTACCCCTCAAATTTTGAATGGATACCGCCGGTTAAGATTGAAATTCTCTATTAAACGCCGCCGTGATGGAGCTCTCATGGACTCCAACTCTTTCAAACTTTGGTTCCTTAATGACGTCATCCCTGAAAAAGTTTGTATATATGGCCGACTGTTGTTTTTGAATCCGCTGGTATCGAGAGCCCAGAGATGCTTTCGATGCCAGCGCTTTGGACATTCCGCGTCTAATTATAAGCATAGAGGCGAAGCTATTTGCTCGAAGTGCTCTGAAGTTGAACATAATTTTGATCAATGTACTAGTCATTCGTTAGCATGCATTAATTGCAAGCAATTTAATGTCAGAGATTTTCACCACTCAGCCGATAGTTTTGACTGCCCGGTTTTCATTTGAAATAAAAATATTAAATTTCTCATGGCTAAATAAACAAGCCGTTCAAAAATGTGAAGACATCTTGTCTGAATGTCACGGTAATTTAGATCTTGCATTAGATAGATATACAATTAATAATAGAATGAATTTTATTAGCTTTGCCAAAGCTGCTGCATCTCCCTCAGCTAGCACTCCTACAGTTCGTATGCGGGAAAAACCACCTTTTACATCTGATCAACCCACGAAACAAACACTGAAGAGGTCACACAACATCATCTTACCAGAAAAGACGCCAATCTCTCTTCACTGAGTAAAATCTTTTAGATATGATGCTGTGAACTCACATCAATTTACTAATCCCACCTTAGAAAAACATTCATCTATACCTATGTCTTTAGCGAACATCTCTTCGCAGGTTCCTCCTGAAAACGCGAATTTGCAATCTAATCTAGAACTTTCTTTTGGTTCAGTTATAAATGTCATCAAAGCAACCTTAGATATATATGATCAATCTCGATTTGACCTGAATTTGAGGGAAGATTTCCGTATGTTTTGTGCTAATATACACCAACATATGGATTGATATATTGTTTGTTTATTTTGAAATTTATGTCCTTCTAAGTTTCTTTTTATAAATCTAAATATTATTCAGAAGAATTGTAGATCCCTTATTAACAAGAAATTGATACTTCCCCAAGTAATTTCTGATCTTAATCCTAACATTTTTTGTTTCTCTGAAACCATCCTGATCGAAGGCCATTCTGTTTCTTTTCCGGGCTTTAATTTCGTCTCTTGCGAAAGATCATATTCCAGAGGTGGTGGTTTACCTTTTATGTTTAATAATGCACAGAAATATAAAAGCCTGGATCTTGAATATTCTAGTTTCATTAGTTTTTGCTTGGTTAATAAAGTTGAAGTCTCTTTTATAAAATTTGTCAACAATTCACTTGCTAATGACTACATCATAATTTGTAATGTTTATAGTCCTCCCCGCCCTCATGTGAGTCATACTGCCAATAGTTTTTGGATTAAGTTTTTTGAATTGTTTTCTTCTTTTCATAATACATTAATTTGCGGTGATTTTAATGCAAAAAACCCTTTGCGGTCATCACGTAACTCAGTTAATATAGAAGGTAATAAACTATTTTCTGCTTTTAATGATTCTGATTTTATGTGCTTAAATAATGGTCGGCCTACTTATGTCAACAAGGATCACTCTTTTAGTGATGCCTTGGATTAAACGTTTGTTAGTTCGGATCTTGCTTCTCTGTGTCAATGGTCCATTTCTGATATTAATTATGACACTGATCATTTCCCTACCGCTACTTGCATTAATGATTTTTTCATTGCTATTACTGAATGTCGACCATTTATCGATATTGCAAAAGCAGATTGGTGTATGTTCCGTAACAATTGTTATAATCTATTTGAGAATTTTGATCTGTCAAGTAGCTTTGATTTAGTTTATACTAATTTTTATAATAATATTTTATCTGCGTTACACTCCTCTGGTGCTTACAATATCTATAAGAAAAAGTTCAAGAAGTCTTTTAAGTGCTATTGGTGGAGCGATAGATGCCGGGCTCTTATGATCGAAAAAAAGAATAAATTTAAATTAGTTAAACTGTGTCCCTCACTTGAGAATATACAGCAATACGAAAAACTATGTAAAAAATTAAAAAGAAACTTGCTAGAGAGAGAAATATAGAATTTGCCAAGTTATGTGAAAGCCTTGATAGGAATTCGGATCCTAAATTTATTTTTAATTTAGCCAAAAATATCAAAAACAAAAAGATGAATGCTACTGATCAACCTGTATGTAACCTTGTAAATCGACATAAACTGCAATCCAAACTTAACGACATGCTTGATAATAACGATAAGAACTATATTTTTGGGAGAATCTCTAGTGAGAATGATTTTTTGCAGGAATCTGCTGATCTTTGATATTTATTAGTGGATTATTTCATCACACTGAGAATGTTTATATCAAAAGATGTTCTATTAATGAATTTAAAGATTACTTGTGAAGTAATAGATTGTTAAAAGAGAAAAGATATTTCCCTTACAAGGACAGAGACTCTTTTTTATGTGAACCATGGTGGAAAAAATCTAAATTAAGTCGTCAATGTATTGCATTTATTGCTCACATCTGTTCGGGACATACATGCTGTGCTGCTGATCTGCCTGACAATCGTTGATTCTCCTGCCTGCCCTGACTGCCATTCTCCTGTGCAATCACTGAACCATCATTTCTTTGATTGTCCACACATTTTCTGGGCATCTACCGAACTACGTACTAAGATCTTTGAACTGGACCAAGAAATAGACATGGATATTACCACCATTGCCTTCTCGGAAAAGGAATCGCTACAATCTGTACTTTTTGAATTTGCCGCCAACCACCAAATTGTATTTTGACCATTTACTGTGATGCTGCTGACTTCTGTCTGATTTCTCATTTTCCAGTCCTGGCGTACGTGGGCGCTGCTCCGCGCCTACATAGACATTAAAGCCACTACTACTCAACAGGCTTAACTTGCGAGATGGCACTGATTGTGTTAACATTTATTTCAAATTAAAATTTGTTGTTGGCATTGTGTCAAACCTTGACGGATAAGTCTTTTAATTACACCTGTGATTTCGTCAGGTTTTCCTCCCGACATCGCAACTCTTATAAAACAATTATATAAAAATAAATTAGTCTGGAATTTAATCAAAAATTTATTCAATCTAAAGTATTAAATATAATTATAAGAGTAAATAAACATTGAGATGCTTCGTTGGCGCGAACAGCTGTAGCTTTTTTAAAGTACATGTTTGTTTTCTTTTTACAGAGTTAAATTAATTTGATCAAACAAAATAAATTTCATTGATTTTATTAGTCTTTTAAGGATGGTAATTATTATTATTATTATTATTCTACTTGCGGGGTAGTAAAATTCAGACATACTTAGTTTTCGATATTGTATCTCTATCTCCCCGCTATAATGCCACTAGGATCTAGTCCTTTATTCCCACCCACTTCAAGAAAGCCAGTAGTCTATCCAGGGAACGATCCTCATCGCTCTTCAATCGGATTTTTACAAACACTTTCCATCTTGTAGCTGCCAGCATCGGGCATACCCCCAAGACATGGAAAGGAGTTTCCTCCACATCACAGCACCACCTGCTGCATCACAGCATGCACATGGCTACAGTGGGTGTACTTCTCCTCCCACTCCGTGCACCTCTGATAGAGACCGCCTGGACATGTTCCAAGCACTTCTTCAGAGTTACACTTTCGGTTGCATTCCACCCTACTAACGAAACATAGGCGACTACCGGTATTAGGAGTGTCTGGTACAGCCAGATCACATTTCTGGGTCTCAGTCCCTCCCAATAGCTCCCCTACACCTCATATATATGTTTATTGCACTGCCTCCGCACATGCGTGTTCTATTTTAGTTTTTTATCTAGATATACTCCTAGATACATAACTCCTTCTCAATACGGTAGTGATCGCCCGTAGAAGTTAATCTCCCGAAGTCTTTTCAGTTTATATCTTCTTGTGAAGATCACGATCTCTGTCTTCACAAACATCCCTGAATCAGCACTGACATATATGAGCCTGATATGAATTCTAGCAGTTGTTCGCCTCTGGCATTGTTGTCGGTCAAACCCCACACGTCATGGCGTGAGTTAGAATCACACCCGACAACCAGCCCAAAGTTCTCCCTCCTGCTATATTCTACTACTCTCGACACTATGTCAGTGGGAGCTGGCTCATCATGTGGGAAGTATGCGGAGCATACCAAAACGGCCTTCCTTCCTTATCCTTGATGTCTAGCCTAATTGTTACACACTTTCACGTGCTCAGTTTCTGTAACATAAAACCATTAATACCTCTGGTGATAACATATGCCCTATCACGCATATCCTTCCCTACGTGCAGATCTCCCTTAGAGTTTAGCCCGTATTAGGTCTACACCTAATACGCCCAGCCCATAGGTTCTTTTATTAGTGCAATATGAGTCTGCACCCTTGCCATGCTCCTCGCCAGAAGGGTGGTAATTAGTTTGACAACAAAATTATCCTGATAGCCACCGTTTATGTAAATGATTTACATACAATTAGCGTAAATGTAACTCTTTATTGTGCTGCATTATTTATGAATATCGTTTACATCAAAAAATTCTTTTTCTCAATTAATAAACGAATAAAAAAAACAATTTTTAGTTTTTAAAAACTTAAAAAATAAAAAAAAATGATAATAATATTATTATCGGTATGAATAATCTAATAATAAAAGAAAGACTCAAAAAGGATAAATAAATATAAATAAAATCCATCTTATTTTTCATCTCAGTAACTTCTTGGATTTATGTAAATATTAGCATAGTTACTTTTAGCATGCCAGAACTGGAATTAGATGAGTCAAGCAGAGTGAAGCACATGTCAGGGCGGGAACTTTTATGAATGAACAGTAGATTCAAATGCAAGTAGAGTGGTTTTTAGAAAAGTTTTAATGTGTATATGACTTTTTTTTCTAGAGAACGAAATTCCGGTGACATTCGAATTAACTTCAAGACAGGTTTCGTATAGCTTGACACGAAGATCGGTTGAAACGTATTGAATGGTGAGGCACTCAAAGAAAAGATGATTCAAGGATTATACGGGAGCAGAGCAATCGCAGGATGGAGAATAAACGATGCCTAAGCAATGTAGGTCTTCGTGACAGCGAGTATGGCCGGATCTAATTCTTGAAATGAAGGAAATAATGTAATGATGTAGCTTTTTTTGATTTCCATCAAAGTTTTTTACACATCAGTTTATCTTTATCATGATAAGGAAAATACTTTTTACCTTTTACAAATCTTTGAGACCAAATATATTCAATAACATGGCACAAAAATTTTCTCTTAGCATAAATATATTCAGAGTGTAGAAAAACGCGCTCAACATATACACAACTACTATCTAGGACAGACTTAGCAGCTGTATTACCAAATCATTGCCTGTAATACTTGTAATGGAATACAATAATAATAATGTAATAATAATAATGTAATAATATAATGTAATATATATATTACATTATATATATATATATATATATATATATATATATATATATATATA
>JAQQRF010001813.1:0-10910 GCA_030523145.1 Trissolcus brochymenae | reverse complement strand
GAAACGAAGGCGCGCGCGCAGCGCGCGCCGAGGTATTTAAATTCATTTTGTAAAATTTCAAAATCTGATGGGGGAGAGCGCGCGAAGCGCGCTCGACATACTAGTTCAATATAATGTGCATCACCAATTTTTATTATTTTGTTTTGTTTTGTTTTTTTTTTTTCAATTGATCAGTCCTAGTAGAAATTGAATTCAGGCCCTGAATAGGGCTGCCTCGAATTTTGGTCCTACCCAAATAAAGTAAAAATCAGGTTAATCAAGGTGAAAGTAAGGCTTTTGTTCGGTGTGTAATGCCTCCCCTTTAGTTTGCCAACATAAGCAAACAAAAATAGACCCTATGTTGTGGCCTATTCACGATTGGCAAAAAAAAATTATTTATTTATTATTTATATAATATCAGAGTATTATTAATTAAAGGAATTTTTTAATTTAAATTTTACTGATAGTTTAGTGGAAAATTGATAATTGGAGACTTTGCAAAATAAATTTTGTAACGTTATGGGATTCGATTTCTCGACCCCAAATGTATTAAACAGCACCTTGAACCATTGCTCTATCGTCTGAATTCGAAGTTGGCACTACAGTGAGTCACTGACTCATATGGCAGTTTGTGTTAATTAAAAATTTAGATATGGCATATATGAAATGAATAATGATAATTTCTGGCATTATTGTTTATTTTTAAATGTTCAAATAATATTATTTGACCGACAATGTTAATGGTAAATAATTGTGAAATTCTGTACAAAAATTATAATAATTAATAACTTTAAAACATATATCGTTCACTATTTTTAAATGGATATTTTTTTTAATAATATCAAATTTATTTATTCACTTGTTAACCCTATAATACGTTATTCCTATCTTATTATGAAAACCTAATAATAACCCGAATTTAATTATTTCGTTGAATAAGACAAGGCCCAAATTTGGCGTTATAAGGACCGAATTTTGGCAATATGTAGGGCCAAATAAGGTGAGCCCAAAAATTTAAGTAGGGTATGAATAGGTCCAACTTTGGCTTTCATGAAAACTCGATTTCATTCTGGCTTGCCCTGAGTTGCCTATAAAGGCCCTACAAATTAATAGGCCCGCCTAATTATATTTCTACTAGGGAAAAGATAATAAAAACTTAAACTATTCTATATACTTTTGTTAATAATGACGCATTTTTGAAAGAACATGGATAATGGGTTCGTGCTATTTCTCTAAAATAAACTTTAGCGCTTTCGCTATTGAATCAAATTGGTTAATTAATTTCAATTAGAATTTGTGTTTGTACAACGTGACTATATACATTTTCGACCTTTTTAAATATAACTAAACTTTTCTGGCTGGTTCAATAGTCGAATCGAAATAGTTTAATTGCGGAGTGGAGTTCAAAGATAAACGTTTGAGTTGCTAGGATAGAAAGGTATTTTACGGTTCAGTAGACGGATAGTCAAATTATGAGAAGATCGCTGTTTGACATTCAAATACAACCATGTTAACCTTGAATAACCCCTCAACTAACCGTATGAATCTGACAGACTCAGACTTAAAAAAGTTTCGAATTTTTACTAATAGTTTTTCATTTGATAAACAATTAAAAAACATTTGAAAACGGTTTGTTGGAGGTTAATTATTTTAGTTTTTTTGATCATCCAAGGCATTCCGGTTCCAAGGTTCCGGTCGAACGATGCAATTAAGAGGTAAAAACTTCAAGCTCCACTTAATGAACAAATGAATATATTTTTAATTGATATACGTATTTCGTTTCGGTTTATCTTTGAACTCGACAAAGCATCGGAGCGTCATGATTCGAGAATACAGACCGTAACATTTCAAATGCGCTATAATGTTCGTTTTGATTGACCATATACGGCTTTGATCTTTCTGAAAACTCCAATCCGACCAGAGATACCCTTTACCGCAAATAGTCCGTCAACAGCTTACACACATTTGTGGCGTAAACTGCATTTGCATTGTACTCGAAAGGGTTCAATTACTCGTAAATGACTGATTAAGCACAACTGACAGACGTTGTACAAATTATGTTTTAAACAAGATTGCACATGCTATTTAACTCTAAAAACGTTCTACGTTTAGGCATCGATTTTCCCGCAAATTGGATTAAACCCATATTTGAAGCCATACTTGGAGAAACAATATTTATCGCAGAAAAGATACAATAATTTTTACTAAACGTTTAATAACTGGAGGACAGAATCCATTTTTGATATAAATTATTAAACTGGTTGATAAAAAGTACCGAAAATTTTAATAATTTTTATTCAATGTTTGGTAATTTTTACTAAATAGTTAATAATTTTTAACAAAAAGTTTGGTTCTTATTCTTAAAGATGCCTTCTGTTACTTATTTATAAAACAGTTTGATACAAATTACACCGATTTTGATACAAATTATTGCAACTTTTTTTTCTCTGTACAAATCGAATTGAACGCAAATTATGCAGTCAAAATTATACAGTTCATAAGAAGAACATGAAAAAAAAACCACAACCTTTTTCGAAACAAAAATCGAAAATGTTAATATTTTAGTTTCAATTGAACCAAAACACACTGGAAACCACAGTTTAACTTGGATTTGAACGGAGGAGAGAAATCAAAACCCAACTAACTCTTTGTGATCAGTCAAAGACGTCGGCAAGCTAATAAATATCTTTTTGGTTTTCTACAAATGGTTGGGCCAGCGTCGTAATTCTTTGTCGGAGACGTGTAAATCTCCGACTGCTTGTTTCTGGCTGTGCAGCGGTCAAAATTCCATTTTACGCTCCTGTAATTTCCATGTAAGTTTGCGGCGGAGCGCCAAAAAAGTGCCACCTTTTGCGAGATTTATCGGCCGAGCCTCAAAAGGAAATCTGTCTGCTCCCGCTGCACAGAGTCAACCAAGCGATTTATGTGTACGATCTTACGCACATTTTGGAAGCCCATCTCCAAGACATTTATATAATATTTGCACGCCGCGATTCTTTTTCACTGAATTATCTCGCGTTAATATCGTTATTCTTAAACTATCGAGAAAAAAAAAAAGAAAAAAAAACATGTTTGAAAACGATGTTTTACGTTCATTCGCAAACGATTTTTTAAAATATTTTTTCGTGGTGGAAAAATGTTCTATATTCATAGTGAACTGTTGAAATAATTGGTTCATCAAGCTCGCATGTTCCCGTTATTTCCAACAAAATAATTCAATTCTCGCGTGACGTCTGCGAGTTTCTACTGTCGCGAACTGGCACCGTCACGATTCAACATTATTTATAGCCAATCTGGGCGTTTTATGACAAGACATTCTGAGAGCAGAACACGCTGTTGCATTAAAACGACGAGCGCCGTCTTTTTACGTCACGGCGCATCGAACAGGCGCTAAAATCATCCGCGAGCTAACTGCGTTCATTCGGTATTATTAGTCGAGAAGCATGACGTACTCTCGAGGATTAAATTTCCATTTCGGGTGCTTGCTTTTTTTCACCCTGCTTTAATTTCTTATAATTTTTCGAATAAGAAAAACATAAGTGGTGATGAATTTGTTCGAAGTTTTATTCCTTATTTTTATTCCCTTCGTTTTCAGTTTCATCTCTATAAACAAATTTTCAATTTTTTCATAAATCAGCGCATTTACTCGAGTGTCACGATTACCTCAACCACTCAGCTTTCAATTCACTACATTTATTTACTTTTCATGAAATGCTCTCCATTATCAACGTCTATTTTTTTACAGACAAAATTCAGTTGTTAAATTTCGCAATTTCAATTATTGAATTTAAACAACGGAAAAACAAATGAATTGAGAAGAATCGAGAATAGATTGAACCGCAATCATCTGGACTAAATGTGAAATTAAATTCAAGCTCTGTAAAAAAAGAAAAAAAGAAAAAAAATTGATTCCAAATGAAAAGCGTGCCTAAGCGCGTCACGTCAAGATTTCGATTCAACTAAATCCTTCGATCAAACAAAGGCATTCGGCTTATCGCGTCGCTTAAACGAGCTGAAATTTATCACATTCTTTGCTCGCGTATGAGAGCTGCATTTCAGCGAGAAACAAAAAATTGATTGACTCGATGTGAGCGTCCGATTGTTTCTTCATATCAGTCTGACCTCTTTTTCAATTCCTGGCTTAATCGAGATTTTAATTTCCCCGTTCTGTCGCGGAACCTTTTTCTTTTAATTTCGTTCCAGAGGTGTTTGTGAAGTTACGGAACGAGAAAGCAAGTTCATCTGAGTTATTCCAGACGCACCTTTCGGAATCAGAGAATGTGTCAGAGAACACGTCCGGCCAGATAATAGAAGGCCGACGATAAAATCCATCTGGTTGCATAGCTTAGTTAAACACTTTGCCAGGTAGTTCCGTAAACGGTTTACCGAGTAAATTGTAGGTAAGATATACGCAGTTTCCAACTGAAGTGTAAAATTAGGAAAGTTAGGTGGATCACACTCATTAGGTATGGATTTAGATATGGACCCATTAGATAGTTTAGAAGATAATTCGACGAGCAGACGAGATGCCATTGGAACCTTGATTGGGGTCAAATGAATGCGACTTATTCAACCTTTTAACATACGTTGATTGACTTAAAACTTAATCAACCCAATATTTATACACTGAGAAAGGTATTTGGTTTGAATGACTACGTCAAAAGAGTTAGTTCTTTTGATTACTAAAGTATATTGTAATTACAAATAAAGCTGTTTTAAATTTTAAAGATAATAAATTGCAGTTGTTTTAATTATACTGTATGGCGTCTATGAAGATATTATGAAGTTAATGTAGAAATCGTATGTAGTTGTTATTATCAAAATGAATTAGTTAAATCAACAGATGTGCATTAATTGATATAACAATGATAATTTGTATATTGACTAATATAATAGAAATTTAAAACAAAACTAATGTGTTGAGTTGTATAAACCCGCTTTTATTTTAATATTATCTTGTTAAAATCATTACATATTTATATAGAATAATAACAAATTAAATTGAACTATTTCATTGAGAAATAACTCTTGTTCGGTTAAAAAAGAAACCGATACTCCAAATTTGGGATCAAGTCTTTCACCATATAGTTTGGCATGCAGAAAAACATATCTTTTGTGACACTTTTTTGCTGTTATGCTCATTTGTTTATAACCCTTACCGTTTCAATTATGAAGAAATGATTAAAATTACCATATTAATTAATTGTTGTAACAAAAATCTATAGTATTCATGGAAATTAACCATCAGATTCTTGTTAGTAAAACTAAATACCGATGCAGGTGCTGGGTACTAAAAAAAGGTTATATGATCTTAAGAAATAGTTATTATCTCTCGTTATTAATAAAATTGAATAATTTAATTACAAATTAATATTATTTACTCATAATTCAACAGAACATTCAAATAAAGCCTCGTTTGATTACTTTTTTGTTACCGTTAATTGATCATTTGCATAAATTAATTCATTAATTATTCACCTTGAAAGCACAAATTTCTGTATCAATCATGTTTAATATTTAATATTTCGATTAACAATCAATGTGATTCAATTACACTGCGAAGTAAAACTGTGATTGAAACTGTAATTGTAAATTGTAAAGCTCCACAGTGGATTGTTGGGCATCAAGATTGTGGACAACGGGAAACAGTTGAAATTGAGATTTAAAAAGCGGTTTAAAGATTTTGCAAACACTCTTATCAATTTGGATTTTATTGAATGTGATTTTTCGTTCAAAATATAAATAATGTCTCTTTTTTTTTGGTCGGACAAAATCAATTTCAAGGAGATGTTGTTTGGTAGAAAGTTTGGATGATGAATTTGCTAGCAAAATCGAACATCCACTGGGCAAAAAGCATATTTTGAAAATACAATCTCAGCGACGACGTTAGAGCAAGATAAATGGCATTTAACGTGAACTTGGTATGCAGTTCATCGCGAAGGAATACGCGAATTGTAAGGGAAATGGGCACGGCGTTTTCAATATCGGCTAAATTTCCGGCTCTCTGGCCCCCGGGCGAGTTATCAATAACCCCTACAGGCGAGAGTCCGACATGACACGTCACGTGAAATGTTTGCTCGTACCGACCTTAATTCAAATTAAAAGAGTTTACCGTGGCAAATTCGTCGGTCTCGGTATTAGGTATTCAGATCGTTCAGATAACACGGGGGAAATCGATTGGAGCGCAAGGGCAAACGAATTCGTTCTGAAATCGACGAGAAATTCGAATTTTTTTGTCCGATGCAAATTCCGACGGCACATCACGATTTTGTTCTCCTTCCCCACTCCGACGAACGTCGCCAAAACAAACTCACGTAACGGCGGCACGAACTTCAAATTATCGTCGGAAGCACTCAAACTTGTGTTACGCACGTGAGAGTATATTAACTCAATGAAAACGTACTTATCTCTCAGATCTCTTAATTCAACGCCCGCACTTCTGAAATTATCAACCGGCATCATTCGGCGATGTCCTCTCAGCCGTGAACAAAATTTGTTCGCGAGATTTTGAAACATGTTCTATTAGGCAAAGATTGAGCTGAATAAAGTTTGCTTCTAAAATTATGGGGAACGGAAAATTTCAAGATTTGATTTTCTTTGCAAATGGAAAAACGAAAGTAGAAATCCAACTAGGTTTTTAATGTAGACCGCAAAAATATAAATGAGTCAAAATAAACCTTTTGATTTCAGAACAAACTATTTTTTTTTTTTTTTTTTGAATAAAAAAGAAAACAGATGTAAGTAAAAGCAACAAAATTCGAAGTGCCACAAATTTTTTTTCCAAGACGTACGAAAAAAAAATGTAAGAGGATTTTACTAAAATGTAAATCAAAAAGATTTAACTCTCGCAATGCACAAAAGTAGGTGAGTGAAAAATAAAAAAAAAAGTTGACGGCGAGGAGAAGATTGCCTATCGGATATTTTTTTTCGATGAAAGAGTTTCCACCTTGGTTCCACCTCAACAAGTAGGTGGGAGTGGTTTGCCGGGTATTCAACGAAAGCAAGGGTGCTTCTGTATTTAATTTCCGTCGCAGCGCATGGGATCTCGGCCAGAAGTCATAGATAGCCGGCGATGACGCAAAAAAGCGAAATTTACAACTGATACATGAGCAAATACGTAAACTCTATCTACGGAGAACTTTAATTTCAACTGATTTTTGATGCTCAAGTTTTTTTGATAGGAATTAAAATCTTACCATAATTTCTTTATTTACGACTTACTGACATTGCAAACATTTCTTTGAAACGAACAAAATTTGTTCGTCTGGACCCAGTCACGTTAGGATCAAAATTTGTGTGCATTCAAATTAAAAAGTTAAATACAACGTAAACTCAATTTTTTTTTTGTTGTATTTTCAGTGAGCTAGTTACGTATACTTGGAAGTGCGCTCGCTTTTGAGAATTTCATTCTGCCTGAAGGCCGCGTAGCTTTACTGGTGTAACTTCTGCATCTTAACTATACAACTCCCTCGGATACGCATGCATATGCAATTTTTACACACGTCGATAAACTTGATAAACTTTAACGATTCATGAAACTTTGTTGCCCGAACCGATTGCAATTTATTCGAACCTCTATTGTACGACAAGCAAGTTTACTTCGTGTCGCATTTCACGGCAATCACACGATTTTTCCATTTTGTAAGCTTTCTCGCGGTACAATTGTAACTTCCCCCCACCCTTCCCACTTCTTGCTTTTATTTTTTAGTTCAAAAATTCTCGAACATGACAATTTTTCATAACGAATCTTTTTTTTTTTTTTTCATTTTATTTCTATTGAAACTTTCAGATTTTAAATCATTGAAATAAAATGCATTATGAATTATAATCGCCCCAAATATACATTTATTTGAATCAAATATTCTCTAATACAAATAATGCTGTATTTAATGCAATAATGTGGCGTAACTATTACAAATTCATATTATGGTTGGTTGAGATATATTTCAACAGTGTATCTGCGAAATATATAATTATACGTCTGAAATATATGAAAATATATTTGGAAATATATTTCTGTCCATTTGGGATGGTCCAGCGCTTTTGCTTTGAAAGTTCTAGTAGTAAAACTCGAAAGCAGTCAGACGAATATTCGTCTTCAATGCGGAAGGCAAACTTGGTTCAAAGAATTCAACAAACTTGTACTGGCGGTATTAAACAAAATGTACTTAACAAGAATTATCAATTTCGCATATACCTTTGTTGCGTTTATTATGAATCTTGCTTTACCACCGAGCAACCGAGGAAAACAACTTTGCAACTCATCAAAATTTTACATTCAATTTTCTTTCAGAAAAAAAAAAACAAAAAAAACAAAAGAAAGCAAAAAAGGGAAACGAGACATAAGAAACTGAAACAATTTCGACCCGGCACAGTCAAACGTTCAATAAAATCGTTCTGTATAGGTTTAGCAAATTTCCACTCCTCCCAAGCTCCGGAAAATGGTATACGAGTGTTTGCTTTGTAAACAGGTATCGATCTTGATGTTTTATTGCCAGATTTAGATTCAGCACATAAAATTACGTAAAAATACGAGTCTTGAACGAAATTCGACCCGAAAAGACTATCCATCCAGTTTCAGAGTTTAAATACATACCGCTCGATTTGCGGCACTTGGATTTTCAGTACATACATTTTTATGGGCCGCATGTCTATAAAAATGGCTTTCTCGAACGCGAATTAAATCGAACGAGTATGAGTTTGTTATCTGCTTGATAACTTCATTCCCATTTTATGATTAACAATTTGATCAATAATTTTCATGTCCATATAAAAAAAAAGTTTTTCTCAAATTCCTTGTTTGTTTCAGCAAGATGCGAGTTCCCCCAACAGTGGAGAGGGGGCTGGTTTCAGCTAGGCGAGAACACGGTCAATATAAACGACACCCATATGGGTGGAAAGGGCCATTGCATAGCATCAGAAGGCGACAAATTTCTGATCCACGAGTACGGGACAAAGTGAGTGAAAAAAAAAAAGAAAAAAAAAAGTAGTTTGCACAATTAACAAACCAATCAGGTTTTAGGGCTCTTTATTAAGATGACGCTGTTAGCTTCTTTAATGACACTGCCGAGTTGAACACACTGTGTAAACACGGTAATAAGATGCAGCGCAAGTTAAGAGGATGAAAACAGGTGTTCCAAGTTGAAGCATTCATTTCAGATTACGACACCTGATTCCGCCTCGTGTTTCGCTCAAAATATTGCGTTACGACGTTCTCTAAAAGCTTTGATTACGATTAATTACAACTTATAACTTTTTTTTTTAAATACACAATTCCAGTTTTTTTTTGTTTTATTGAAGCTTGAAGTGTCAACTTTGATATTCTAGTAAAGAAAGGTTTATTGACTGAAAGTTATCGCTGTTTAAGAATTGGTTATATTTTCGAAAATTTCAGACTCACTAATTTTTTACGGAGTATAATATTGAACACAGGTTTATTTTTGGTAACAAAAAGATGGTTTAATAATGAAATCAAAACGTCGTATACAAAACGGCGATACAAAAAAATTGGGCTGGTCACTATCTCAAAAATGAGATTCTACGAATTCAGTTTCATTGAATATCATGTTTTGATTATTTTGCGCAGTACGAGGAAGATTACATTGTGAAAAGCACGCCCTGGGAAGCAGATTTTCGTGAAACTTTTTGTAGTTAATATAATTTGAAACACGTTGAAATTTTTGTTTTGAACCGATGGTGTAAATTCATAACGCAACTGTGAGCGGATAACGAACAGAATGGATAAGGAATAAATTAAAATGCACGAATGGAATTATAACCAAAGTAACAAAGGGAAGAGCGAAAGGGAAACGCAGGAGTTTTTCAATATAACGCAACTCAATGAAAAAAAAAAAATAATAATAATAATAATAATAACAAAGCAAATAATGAACTAATTTCGTCGGGCAGCGATTTTTCTGAGCGTTATATCAAATTGGAAATACGATGAAAAGAATTTAATAACGATCGCGAAAGTTATTTTCGCGAATAAATTAGTCAAAAGACGGGCCAGCGAGAAAGTTTCCATCAACGAGACGAGCGGAGGCGTTTCCGCTGTCGGGGAATATTTTTTAGCCGTTTGCCAGTCTGCGAGATGGGTCACCGAAATGTGTTGCCCCGAAGGAAACTTGAAATTACGCCTCTCTCCCGGCGCGACGAACTCTGAGGTTTAAGAGGTCTCTCCCTTATATTCTCACGAACATCTCACGACGTCGCGTTTACGAGCGAAACGCGCTTTGCTTTCCTCTTATGCTGATTTTCACTTTCTCCACTGCTCTTAACTAAGCGGACTCGCATTACGCCAACTCGCACCCGTGTGCTTCCCTTAAAAGATGTGATCTCCGTGCTTGTTTCAAGCTCAGATTGTCCCAGAAAAAAAAAGGAAACAAAAATGCAAATAGGAAAAAATTAGAACGATCTTCTATTTTTTTTTAATTGACTTTAAAAGATGAAACTAAACAGTTATAAATCGACCGCTGTTCGTACAATCGGGGATACTTTCTCGTGCGTCACGGAGTTAATGATTATCATGGCAGTAACTTTTTGTAGACCGCTCGAAAAGTCAAGAGGAAGAAGCAACAAAATCGTAGTTGAGACGCGTCGCCGGAGAAAGCTAAGTTTTAATTAATGTAATGGAGTGCGGCGCCTGATTAGCGCGCCGATCTCAACAGTGGAATCGGTTGAAGGGTGAGATAACTTCCACTTGATTCGGGTGATAACACCTCTGCAGAAAGCTCGACTAATTGAAAATCCGAAGCCTCTTTTACATTTTCAACGAACAACCAACTATCTGTTTTTTTTTTTTTTTTTTTTTTTTTTTTTTTTTTTTTTTTTTTTTTTTTTTTTTTTTTTTTTTTCTCTTTTCTTTCCCTTTTTTTCCTCTTTCTTTTTTTTTTTCTCTCCTCGTTTGCTTTTTTTTTTTTTTTTTTCCT
>JAQQRF010001807.1:0-16439 GCA_030523145.1 Trissolcus brochymenae | reverse complement strand
CCCCCAGGGGTGGGGCGGGGGCAGAATCAAAAATTCAATAGCAAAAAACACATGTCAAATATTTTTGCAAAAGCTGTCGATTGACGACACTTTTGACTCCCAACTCTCTTCCACCACCCGAACCGCCACCCCCGGGGGTAGAACGGGGGCAGAATCCAAATTTCAATAGCAAAAAACACGTGTCAAAAAGTTTTGCAAAAGCTATCGATTGATAACACTTTTAACTATTTTCAGAAATATCAGAATATTTCTGAATATTAGAAATATTAGAATATTTCTGAATATTAGAAATATTAGAATATTTCTGAATATTAGAAGTATTAGAATATTTCTGAATATTAGAAATATTACAATATTTCTGAATATTAGAAGTATTAGAATATTTCTGAATATTAGAAATATTCAGAAGAAACTGGTGCCAATCGATAGCTTTTGAAAAAATATTTGACACGTATTTTTTTGTTTTTCTGTTTTTTTGTAACTGTTCAGAGATATTGGGGTGGCCCGGGACTTTATATTCACCCTGTATGTAATGATGACAAATCAAGTAAATTTTCATGATTAATCTATATAATATTATTGTCATCATCATTCTTTTCCTGAAAATCGACAACATATGAATGTCTGTGTTCATCGAATGATATAGTAATACACTTGATACACACAAAAAAATGCTATCATTTAAATATATATCTTGTAAGATCGCGAGAACTGCAAATTAATTATTCAAACCTACATGCAAAGCGCATTTCTTTTTATAAAAACGCCCGTTTTATTTTACACAAGAATGAACATTGGAATTTTAATTGATTTTAATTGAGAATTTTAATTGAGGATAATTTTGGACTTTGTCGATTGGTCCCTTGATGAGAATGGGTTTAAAATTGCTATTTTTCATGAGTGAATATGCTAACACGAATTGCTGTTTTATTGCTATGGTTTGTGTAATATCAATCCTACTATGTGACAAAACTGCAATTTGCTTTGCTTCTGCGTGTTTCGCTTTGAATCTCATGGCCTAAAAATTCCGTAAAGGACTTTGGCTTTCCATTTTTCAAGCGTAATAAAAATAATTATGGAATTTCATTTTTCAATTTTCTTGAATGTCAACTTTTCTTGAATCACCTGATTCTAATCCATATTTTGGAGCTAAGATAATATCATTGATTTGACATAGAGCAGTATATAACTTCCATGCGTTTAAATCTTCTGGTACTAAATCACTGATGATTAATCCGAAATTCCTAAGTAAACACATCATTTCTGCTGCTTTGATCCCTAACTTTTTTTCTTGACCAACATGTCTTTTGTAATGATAGGAGGTTTATTCCCCATTTCCATGTAACCATATAGATAATAAGTTAACAGTGTCATGTCGTAGTTGACGACGCCTTCGACGTCATCATGCATAATGTCAAATCCGCTATTATTTTAAACGTAAAATGAAGGTATTCGGTTAAATACAGTTTTCTTTTATGACTGTCATGTCAGGTTAGTTTTTTAAAACGTCTTGTTCGTAGTTAGTTTTTGTTCTCATAAGATTGATATTTTCCGGACAGTTCTGTGATAAACTTTTTTTGTGAATTTTACAAGTCCGACAAAAATAATTTCCAGACGCATTTACAAAACCTAGGATTTTATTCAAGCCTGCATTATCTCTAGCAATAGTTACCAAGACAAAATAAATTTTCGTTTCACTTCCATCTGCTGATATTAGAGTTATTCCACTTTTTTCTAAGAAAATAAATTCTTCAATCAATGACTGAAAGTTTGTGTTATCTTTCTTGTCGCTATGATGAGCGAGAAAAGCTAAGAAGATGTTGCATAGTCTAGACAAATATTCAACTGGGAAACAACGCAAACTGACATATCCTGCTCCAATTTTATGAACACCAGTGTGACTTCCAATAGGATTGTTGACTTCGCATTTATCATAGAAAAAATGGAAAGGTACTACGAATTTCCCGGCACACTCTTTTTTTTCATACCAATAGGGGCTGTGACACACATCATCTACAACATTATTAACTATACAGGGTGTTCCAAACCACCCGTACCACAAAATTATATCAGAGAGTTGCAATAAAATCAAAAAATAAAAATATACGTATCCAATATCCTCGAAAGCTCTATCCAATGATAGAAAAATAGACTGTTCGACCCCCCTCCTTCTTCCCGGGGAGAGGAGGCAACTTTGAAACGTTAAATAGGAACCCTCAATTTTTTTTGCATATTCATGTTATACATCAAAAAATAAATAACTTTTGTTCAAGAAATTTTTTTCGATAAGCGCTAGATGGCGCTGTAATCGCATAAAATAATTGTTTTTATTTTTAAATGAAAATTAAAAATCACATAACATAACATGACATAATTAAATATTTTCAGTGAGTGTTAATCCGTATCGTTAAACACAACACCTGTCAAAATTTAAAGTCAATTGATCCATTCAAAAATAAGTTATCTCAATTTAAATTATTTGAACTAATGAAAATTTCAGATCCAGAAAATTGAAACTGAAACTGAAACTTGATTGTCCTAATCTCACGTACATGTGATCAATAACTTCTTGCAATGTCTCTCGTGTTATTGAATCAGAACAATTTAATATTCTTTGCTTCAATTCTTGGATGTTTGCCGGTTTAGTTTGGTACACTTTAGATTTTAAATATCCCCAATAAAAGAAATCTAGAGGACTGAGGTCAAGTGACATCGGTGGCCACTCAATTGCACCCCTTCTGCCAATCCACCGTCCAGGGAAAGTTGTGTTTAATAAATTCCGTACAATTAAAGCAAAGTGACATTAAGTTCCATCCTGCTGAAATCGAACATTGTCGAATGCTACACCAGCAATGCGACGAATCGCCGGTATAATGTGTTCGTTTAATAAATCAACGTACTTTTGGCCTGCCTAATTTATTAATGAAAAATGGTCCAACGATTTGGTTGCACAGAATTCCGGCAAATACATTTACTTTTTCCGGATACTGTGTATGTTCTTCTCTCATCCAATGAGGGTTTTTATCAAACCAATATCACATATTCGGACTGTTGACCTCTCCACTCAATTGGAATGTAGCTTCATCAGAAAAGCATGTCCAAAACAAAAATTTCTTTACAAACTTCTAATCTACGATCGAAGTCGTCCTCCAGAAGCTCTTGCGTTAATTTTGAAGATGAAACTTTATGAAACACTTTTCGGACGATCTTTGACAGAACCAGTTTCAAAAAACGATTTACTGTTTTACAAACAGTTGATTTAGTAATACGTTGTCGATCTGGATGGGTATCATTGAATAAGTGGGCAGCTTAAGCATACATCTTTGCTTTATCGCCATACCCACGCAGTATAAGGATTTCTATTCTCTCTTTCTAAGACAAAGACATTATGTAACCAAACAGTAATGGATGCAACAGAAAATAGTCATCGAAGTCAATGAAGGGAATCAATAAACGATTTAAAAAAGTAGCAGTACACTGACTTTACTCTCATTATTTTTCACTTGAATAATCAAGATAAGTTTTTTCTAGACTTTTTACTTGATGAGTTATAAGAAGTTTTAACAGTCTAAATGATGAAAGATAAGATAATTTTTTGTGTAAACTTCTTGATGATGTTTATTTTATCTAAATAATAACATTATACAATTTTTCAAAATTATAAAAATTAAAATGAAAGTGAATATCTAAAAAAAAACTCGGTATTTCCATTCAAATTTCTCAAGCTGCCCTCAGCCATAGCCACAAAGGGTAGAGGGGAGGACATTATTTGTTTCGTAAGATTTTCGAAAAATATCTAACGCGAAATTCTTCTACCCATAAATTACTCGAACCGTACCGCAAATCTGCGATTTTTTCTTGGGAAATTTTAATTACTTAAATTTAGCGTTTTTATCAATAATTTAAAAAAATGACAAATCTTACATATTTTGATGCAAGTAACTCGAATCTGCAATAAAAAGTTGGGGTTCCTATTTAACTTGTTTAAGGTGCCCCTACAATAGGGAAATTTAAAATTTCCCTAAAAATGACTTATAAAAACTTGAATAAATAAACTAATATTAAACAACTTATAACAATAGCGCTGAAAAATGAATATATACTCCGCAACACAATTAGCGCCCCCCTGAAATTTCTGCAACCGAATTATTAGACAGCAGCGCCATCTGATGCAAATTTTTTCAAAGAAAAATCTTTAAGTTGAGGTTTCAAGCTTTAATATAGTGTGAAGAAAATTATTTTTTGATGAAATGTGTCAAAGTTTAAAAAATACCAAAGGGGGGGGGGCGCTAATTGTTTTGCCGAGTGTATAATAATACATAAGAATTATAATTCCTAGAATTTCATTGCTCATCCACATGTGACAACGATTCGAAACGATTCTAGAGCGGACGACACTTGAATACGAGCCCTAAGCATAAAGGTTTACAAATGGTACTACGCCGTCTCTTCCTTACCTTTGAACTATGATCGAGAATCAATAGCATCTGAAACAAAACAGCGTTATATTCGATTCACGTAGAATAATTGAATAGATATAAAGTAAATAAATTATTAAATAAATAAATAAACAAATAAGTAAAACAAATAAATAAATATATTTACACTACGCGGTAATGTTAATTATATTAATTAAAATATAAACATATATATATATATATTGTAACGTGACAGGGCTTATTTGCCTCGGGGACTCTCAGAAACTGAGCTCGAGGGATTTTCCCGGATCAACTCGGAGTTTTTATTGGATGGTCATACATAACTATTGCCAAAGTTAGATAATTTTGTAAATTAATTGAAGGGAGGGGCAACTAGAGAGACGAGCTTGAGCAAAAGTGGACACTTTGAACGCGATACTGACTAATAAACTTTGATTTCAGCTCCAGGGACAAGTCGCCGCCACTTTTTTTAGACCGCATGGTCTACGCCCGCTGATATCGACCGGGTTGATAAAGGGAGCCTCTATCTCCCCGAGACATCTCCGCGAGGGGCCTGAACGCGAGTCCAGGCCAGGTTTTGCGTTGCGACCGAGATGGGGTAACGGTTATTTAACCGCCAGCGAACTATTCCTCCCTCTCCTTTTTTAGTGTCCCTGAACCGGCGGTTAGAGATAAAGTTTAGTTTCCGTCTGCGTTTTTTTTCATTATTTACTGTATATATTATTAGTTAGTGGTGTGCGCAAAATTTGTATCGGTTTGAGGGTGATTCCAGCCAAGCCGTGTCGTGCTGGTTCTTTGTTTGTCATCGAAAGGTTCGCCTTTTATCATTGTAAATTTAAATTTCGATCAACGGCACCTTAATCGTAACGGTCATTTTCTTATGTAACTTCAAAATTAGGCCACTGCGATTGGCCATTAGTTTAATTTTTTTAGAATTCTGCTATTCGTTTGTTAATTCGACGGAATCTTTGGCAACATATTATATTATGTCATCTTTTTTCTCTTGTGTTCCTAAATGAACATTTGTCTTCGGACTTGCTTTTAATTGAATTATTTCTTATTGTTAGTCCGTTTGCACCATAGCCCACGACCCTTACGCGATAAGAGTTCAAGTTCTCGAAGTTCAACGAGTTAGTCGAAACGGTCACTGATGACCAGGCTCTCAACAATAAGTTTTGTAAAAATTTATTTATTACTTAATTTTGCGGAAAAAATAGGGGTAATTAAAAAAATGAAACCCATTACAAATTGGTGCCTAACGTGGGGCCCTGAAAAGCAGAGTTCAAAAATTCAAACTTTTTGTCATTTGTGAAAATCGTGTTAGTTACCGTTACGTTGATAAAAACTTTGATTCTATTATGTGTTATGCCAACTTGCAATTATCGTATTTACTTTGCTTTGTATTGTCTTATTTATTGGCGCGCATTGTAATTAGTTTATTGGCCACTTTGCAAAGGTCAGTACACTGAATGCACTTGCATCAGTGCCTATTCGAGTTCAGTGCCACCTATTTTATATTCAAATTTTCGTCTATTGTAGTGTCCGTTTTATAATTGAATTTAATTTAATTTGAATAATTTTAACTTTCGACATCAATTTTATCATTAGAAAATTTTATTTCTTGGACAACATTTTTTTTTTAGACTCATTTTTATTTTTTTGACTTTTAATTATTTCTTCTTCGTCCTTATTTGTTTCATTTATTTATTTTGTTATGAATTTTGCCACTTGAGCCATTGAATTAGGTTTTATGTCAATGTAAATTGACATTGATGAATGTGAGCTAAAAGAATTTGGTTGAGGAACACTAATGTGTTAAAAAGAGACAGACTATCGCTGTCCTTGTTTTTGAGGTTATTCTTTTGGTTGACGTGTGTGTGAAACGTGCACTCGCACAATTGAAAAATTGCACAGTAGAAAATTGTTGCTAGGAGCAAAATTTTTAGTCTACTGAGACGGTTGCGACGGCCAAATTGGTGCTCAGGAAAGCTGAAAGCAAGAAATTGATTTGAAATTCCTTTGCTATATTGTCATTTTTCCAATCACTCATTGTTTCATTTTTTTAGAACACTTGTGATTTCTTCTCCCCTGCATTATTTTTGCCACTAGCGGGGCACGACATTGGGGCTGAGGGAAGGCATTTTTGTTATTTTCGTTTTTTTTTCTTTTTCCTCATGGTTGGTGAGGAAAATTGTGTTGACAAAATTTTGTCTCTTTGGTCAAATTTTGTATTGAACGTGCAATGATTATTATTTCCATTCGTAATAAATAAATCTACTTCTTTTTATATGAGTGTTTTTGATAATATTTATTATATAAACTTGATTTGAACAAAATAGAAATAGCTTGTTTATCAATACACTTTTCTGTTATGTTTTGGGTCACAAGGGATGATCGTCTGTGTGAAGTACAGTTGAATTTAGTAAATTTTGATACGTTATTTCATATGTATATAAACCGACTTTTTATTGTACGATATTTTCACGTTTCCGAATTTTCACAATTATACTTTTTATTTTATTATTTTTCTTAATTCTATTGGAATTCTGCTAAACTGTTACGACTCGAAACAGGTTAAAATAAAATTTTAAGTTCGCGATTTATTTTCAAAAACTAAGACTTTATTGATTGATGAAGAATATGATTATGAATATATAAATTTAAGAATAAGAGTGATAATATTAATAAATAAATGAATAATGATTCTGGTGCTCTGCATCTCGTTTTTATAGAGTTGGTTTTGCGATGATGGGAGGTGACCCCACTTAATTAGGTCGCCTGGAGATGGAATCAGTGCTAAGTGCTAATTACGTTACCATCTGCAGGTGGCCTATTGTCCAGTTGGCGGAATACGCGGAAAATGCATTGATAAGATATGACCAGATGTAGTCGAGACGGATATTGAGAGTCGAAGACAGTTGATATTTTTCTGGAGTAATAAGAGTTAAAAGAATGTTCAAATAAAGTAGGAATGAGTTATGCTGGGGTATAACAGTCCTCCCCCCCTGAGGTAGTTGCGAGTCCCTTGGCGATGGTGAATTTAGGCAACTGAGCTCACAATTAAAAAATGTGTGTATTATATGTTGTTTTCGTTTTTTCTTAAATTTAAGTCTTTTTGTTTGTTATTTATTTTTTTTAAAAATGTTCTTAAATCTTAATACAATAATAGTCGTTGGGGAACTGGTGGTCCTACGGCTGGACGTCGCATATGTCCCTCGTAGTCCATCGAAGTTTAAGTTCATGGACGACGCCATGGTGAAGTACAGTTGAAGGTAGAGTTTGGCAGTTTGTTATATACTTCTATTGGTAGGGACCCATTTTTTTCACTCCATTTTTTCCACTCCAAAATTTCAATTTTTTTTTTTCACTAAACATTTATTCCACTAATACATTATTTCCCCTAATATATTTTTTCCACTTTTTTCCACACCCAATTTTTTCAAAATTGGATGTTGCAGCTCCTAACTTCCACTGTTCCTATGGTCTCCATGGCGTCCCGGATAAAAAGTACATTCCAACCTCGGGCCGTTGGTTTCAGGAGACGTGCAGGCCACGGAGGATGATTCGGGACGTCATAGACTATGATGACGTCCATAGGTTGGAACCGGGATCCTACCTTCGCAGGAGGTTCACTGGTTCGTAAAATCAAGAAATTAAGAAAATTAAAAATTGAAAGAAATATTTAAAAAAAATAATAAAAAAATTAATACACATTTAAAGAAAGAATGTAAAAATATAATTTCAAAAGTTGCACATGTGTCTCCGGCTGCTCAACAGTGTTGGGGCAGGCAACCTCGCACGTGAACTGGTACGGCGTCCTGCACGATGCGCACGACGACCGCACGGTCACGTTTGCCCCAAAGGGTACAGGGCGCGCACTCAGAGTATGCCCGTCAGAGGGTGGCTCCACTATCGAGACCTGTGGGATCGAACTCGCGACCCTGCTGCTGGCGGGTTCCTGCGGTATTGTAGAGTCTTGTGGAGGCATGGCGCTGCTATTGGACGGTTCCTGCGACTCTGCCTCAGGAAGCGTCATGAAAACGTCGGACAATCCCCGTGACCATAAGGTGTTACCTGCCAGAGGGCAGTCACCTACGATCCGCACGACGCGTTCATAAAGACGTTTGCCCTCGTTGATTCGACGATGCCAAACAGTTTTAAAATTCATCCCTGCTCTGAAAAAGAAAAAAAACATAAATTAGTACATATTAATTAATGTTTGACAAAAAGAAAAGAGGTAATTAATTATAATATAATTATTATAATTCTTAATTGTAAGTATAATTAATTATACTTACTTACTTAATTGTAAGTATAATTAATTATACTTACTTACTTAATTGTAAGTATAATTAATTATACTTACAAATGCAGCCGCACGCACTCGAGTATCAGGTCCGATGGCTGATCGCCGAACGTCTGCACGAGCAATGCACCATCCTCGCCTGATTCATTGCTGTTCGATGTGGTGCTTTCTCTAAAGGCAGCGACCAACGAATCGTGTACAGACTGGCCGGTCAGTTCTGTCTGCACACTCGAGTCGGTAGTCTCTGGTTGTGTCAGACTACCGACGTCGCTGCCGACATCGCTATCGTTGAAGACTTGATAGGAGACAGCCCCGAAGATGTTCTCGACCGCCTCCTCAACGCAGGGGTTATCGATGGCGGTAGTAGGGGCGATAGGACATTTCATAATGTCATCATCGTCGTTTGTTAAATGATCGGAAAACGACTCGAAGAGATACTGGGGACCTCTTGACGCGTACTCGGTGTTAATTTTTAAGCTGTCCATGTTTTCATGGACCGTAGGGTCGACGACTCGGTCGATCTGTAGGTCGTCTCCTGCACAGGACGAATGTCATGCGCTTGTCCTGTGGTATCGGCGTTGTCCTCCTTGTCAGTTGTCCAGTCATGGATAGTTCCAGATCTACCGGAAGCTCCAGAGACACCCTCGTCGACGACAACCATGGAATCATCGCTACTGCTGCGATGTAATGTCGGTGCGAGCGTTATACGTTCCAGGGTTACCGACGGGATGAGAGCAGAGGAAGGAGCAGTAGGTTGCTGCTGCGGTTCATCCATGACCGACACATCAGAAATGTGAGGAAACCTAAAAAACAAAAAAGATATATTAGCGATACAAAAGACATTAAAATTACATAGATATAAATTTAATTAGTAAACTTACACAAGCAGTGTGAAAGAACGGCGCATCGCCGTCTCCACACTCGGACCCTTCTGATCGCCGAAAAAAGCACCGTTTGCGGAGACGATGCATCCGATCTCTTCCATACAAAACTTTCTGGCTAAGGTGCGACAGAACGACCTGACACTTTCATAGTGCAAAGCTTCTGTCTGCTCCACCACCAAGACGCGTTCCAAAAACGCTGTGATGATGTCCTTTTTTGGGGCCTCACCCCTGTCGAACAGTCGGCATATTGTCCGAGCATCAGCATCGCGCTCTCGGAACCTGTAAAAAATGATCTCATAAGAAATTTGAAAAGACATACTGTCGAGAAGAGATATAGAAATAAGGCAGCTAGTTATTAATTAACAAAACTAAAAATAAAAAACGGTAAAAGTAAATAAAAACCCTGTAAAATTAACGTGCGCGCGCAACCGCGCGTTTAAGAAAATTAGGCATGTCGATATAAATTCAGAAACATAAAAAAATCTTAATGAAAAAATAGCTATTAAACGAATTAAATGTCTTGTACCCAGAAAGTATCTCTACGTTAAAATAAATAAGTGTACCGAATTTCGAAGAAATGAAACTGATACATAACGATGTGACGGACAGAACGATCAGATTTCAATGTATCATGCGATTTAGAATAAAGAGGTTCAAGCAGAAAAAGAAACGTAGAAAATAGTTACATTTTCAAATAGTTAAATACTTACATTTTTTCTACAAAATACCAGAATATCTCGGTCGAACAAACGCGCCAAGGCTGCATATTCACGACCCGATCCCCGACGAACGACTCGAAAAAGCTCTCCACGGATATCCGCCTCAGTTCTTTATGGGTACCGAGACCTCCGCGGGGTGCCATATATGCAGCCCGGATAACGTGAACCTGCGCATCTGTAATGTCTTTTAAAGCCGGAACAATATCACATGCGTGAAGAGCAGTTTGTGCAGCGGCGAACATCCGCTGAGCGGTGCACGGGCGCGATCGGAAATATCCCGCGTCAAACGATGTGGGTTTTCCGCGCGGCATATCGACCTCTCACAAAAACACTCACGATAACACCAAAAAATGAAGCACGCACAGACACACACCCAACAACAATGTTATCAAACGTATATAAATTTTTATATAAAAATTTTTATATAAAAATTTATATAAAATTTAACAAAACGGATGTAATTTTTCGACTGCGCGACAGGCACTGAAGAGGTTTGGCAGAGAACTTAACTAGATGACGCACGACACTTTGCTCCTTATCGTATGAAGATCCGATTTCACGATGTTTTGTTTATTCTTTCAATGATCGGTCCTATTGCATCGTGCTCTTGACAGTCAGCCTAGTTAATTCGTATTTTAAAAAATAACTTTGTAAAATAAGAAAAGCAGCTCGAAAACCAAATATTACGACCGACGTCAATCACGTGCACAGAGAAAAATTTTGTCGAAAAACAAAACAAGAATGATCTGTACTGTAAAATTTTTTCGAAGTAACCGATCATAATGTTCAAAGGTATTGGTAGGGGGTAACCCTGATTGACCGAAGATCACTCTCGGTAAACTTACAAATTTGTGCTCAGGTAGCAAAAGTGACCATTTTTATTTCGAAAGATAAGGACACTTCGAGTCCTTAAATGAAAAATCAAGTAATAAATAAATTTTATTTATTTATTAAAAATGTAAACCATGGAAAATACGGTTGAAAAATTTAATTCTCGCAAAACAAAATAAATCGAAACACTTTAAACGAAAAATCAGGTAATAATAAAATCTTATTTATTTATTAAAATTTTAAGCAATAGAAAATACAGTTGAGAAATTTAATTCTAACAAAACAAAATAAATAAACCAAAACACTTTAAACGAAAAATCAGATAATAATAACATTTTTAATTTATTAAAAGTTTAAACAATGGAAAATAGTTCTTCAACAAATTTAATTATCTTAAAGTAAAACAAATAAATCTAAACACTATAAATGAAAAATCAAAAATGACTCAACGAGGCTCTGTCAATTTTAATTGAGCGTATCGTACCCCGAGTCGGTAATGTCAGTTAACATAACACCGCTGTCCGATGACGATGGCGATGAGGTTGATTCGGTGTCATCGCTCATTTCCATGGATGCTTCAGATGTTCCACCGCCCTCAGATGACGTTTCGGAGGCCTGAGAGGGCGACAGCGGTGAAATGGATGCCGTCGACGGTGGTGTGTCAGAGGGTGAAAAAGAAGCATCTTGAGAGCAGCAAGCCGTCGGCTCGGCTTCTGCATAGACAGAAGCCTGCTCGGGGGTCTGCATAGGTGACAGAGAAGATTCAGCTCGTCTAGGGGGCGAGTTCTGATCATCGGGTGCCGTCGACGGGTTAACCTTGGAACCACCAGTGACTGCGAATGCCCCGCACTCGCCTGTGAAAAAAGTTATAAACACTAAAGCACATAAAAAATAAACCAGAATATATATAGAAACACTACGTAGCAGGAAGATATGGCATGGCTTGACGGTACGCTAGCCAATAAATTTTGTCGGTGGTTAAAACTCACTCCACACTTTCTAAGTCCGGTGGAGGTACTGGAAACAGAGAATATGATGGTAGAAAGAGGGACTGTGTGGTGCACACAAAATAAGAAAAATACTCACAGAAATCTTCTGTGCAAAAACGCATTCTGCACCGTCTACACCCGCATGCACGCGCCATTTTCAAGGCACAACGACCAAAACTGCCAAGTGACCTGCTGAAGAAGTTGCGTGAAAATGTTCTGTGTACTAGCCTGTCGCATTGCAACTCACCACAGATCCGTATTTCATTCCAGTCTATGCTGTTGGCAAGTTGGGGAACCCAGAATTCATGACCTCGGTCAATGGCACCCGTCACATACTTTTGAAAATATAGCTGTCGCAGCTGCAGCTCTCTGAACGCGACCAACGAGCTGTTTGCATGGACAGGGAAATACCAGTCAAATAAATGGTAACCCGTATGATGTATCCGACGAACTTCTTCGTGTTCATTACACAGTCCGTAGACAAGATTTGTCTACAACCGCGCACAATTCTTTATTTTACAATGCACCGGTACAGCACTATCGTTGGATGGGTTAGGTACAGAGGTAACTGCGTCATCTTTTTCTGGACAACGTTTAACGTCGCACTCATAAAAGTACTGCACGTACACTGATAAACAGGTAAATCTCGAGGATGGTTACCAGCTAGACTATTTAATCTAAAAACACCAGGACGAACAAAAATATAATACACCAAACTACTAAAAACTAATTCTTAACGTATAATACTGTACACTAATCGCGACAGTTGTCAAGAGTGTTCTGACGTCTTGGTAGATCAATTTGCCTGGAGACAAGGGTTGAAATTTGCAAGTTTTGCAAAAAAAGGAGACATATTTTTTCTGTTTTTCTATGTTTGTTGAGCATTGAATTACGGCTCGTGTCGAGCGCGGCACTTTTGTATACAAACATGACACGGATCTTGTCGAACATGGTTGTTTCTAACTCGTTCAAAGTATCGTTTAACAATTTCGTCGTTGACAGCATAATTATTTTCGAAGATGTTACAAAATGAAGCAAACTCGTGAGTACGAGACATATGATGTAAAAAAACAACACAAAAATGACCGCAAGTCGCGGATGTTTCGCTTTGAAATTGTCTTGTGTTCCACTCGTAGAAAGTGCAGTTTTCTCGGATTTTACGTCGGTGCTCGTCGACGACCGGTGGTAATCCATAGCTGTCGAAGAACGCCCTATGGCCGTTGAAAATTGCCACCCAATGACTACCAGGCTGACTCTTGCGGTCACAATTGAAAACGAACGCTGCTGGTCGGGGCCAAAACACGGGTATCGGAATGGGTAACTTTTCGATTTTTATAGCCCGAGCCTGTCATCACTCTGTCAATTTTCTCGTCCATTACTCGTTAGAGAGTGGCTGTGGATTCACGCAATAGACTCTTTGAGGGGACAACGCAACGTTGCGATATCTGTCAAGACACTGAGATCGGCTTTTGCGGCTTCTCTACTAGCTAGTTTCACCCCTGATTTTATTAGTGGTAGAACTTAGCAAAATAGTCCACCCATGACTAATGACCCACTAATGACCTGATTCCGTTTCCACGCTGACGCTGTCCGCCGACGTGAACCCGGATTCGGCCGTAGCCGTGTTGGTTGGTGTAATAATTCATCAGTCCACAAGTTTAAAGTGTAGTGTCGCGGTCAGTGTCCCTCGATCGATTAAAAGGGTTTTCCCGAATTCATCCTTTATAATGACCTCGATCGTATTGAAGTTTCGTTTCAAAAGAGGGATGTATTTAATGTGTGAAAATGACCGCAATCGAGTACTACCGTAGTCGTATCGGTCCAAGTCGACAGGTACGACACGCAGGAGTGGTGTCTGAACATCACCCGTTACGTGCGACTCACAGACATCCGTGTAAACAAACATGACAGATTGCAGAGTCTTGTCCCTGTTCAGTAAAAACTCTCTTCCGCGGTGCTCAAAACCCAGAATGTCACACAAGACGGGCGCCAGTGTAAATAGGTGCTCGGTATCTACGCATTTGCACACCTGTGTCACGTTCACGTGACCACCATTGTCGCTTTCGAAGCGTAGGTGCCCTGCGACGGGTGATACAGTGTTTATCTCGTCCAAAAGAGCGCTCAGGTAAACGCCTGATTATATGAACGCACGAACCCGCTCGAAATCGGTGAGTTTTCTACTTTTCATCGGAGTGCTCGAGGAACCTGTGAACGTCCACATACCGACAAAATTTTTCGATCCTTCTCTCGGTATGTGCGAAAACGTCTGAGGAAATTGTATCTCGCTCAGACCAACTACCCAGTCACCGAGGAGTCGCCACTCGTGGGAAAGTCGGGTTATGAACTGTGAGGCACTGTTATCAGGAATTGTAATCGATGCTCGCGTTGCTCGGGAGTGTCATGTAAAAGTCGAACTTCATCGTTCAGGTATCTAGGAAACGCAGTCGTCAGGCAAGTTTTTCCAGTTTACCAGGATCCGCTTGCTACGCCCACGACCCCTCGTTTCCAAAACTTTGTTCACTTTAAGCGATCGTTTGGGTTTTTGAACACAGATGCTGCTCAGCTCTTGTTCGTAGAATATACCGTCTACCGTTTCGTCGTTCAATTCTAAGACTTCGTACACAACTAGCTGTCTACTGGTCAAAATTCGCGACACGTAAAACACCTCTTCAGACCACTTTGACTGGTAACCTTTCTGAAAGGCTACTTTTTCGGTACTGATGCGAACAAGGTCGTGTAAGTGGTATTTAGGCTTCCTGTTGCCACTGTCCAACTTTTGCAGTCTTTCATCGTGCTGTACAAATAATCGTGTGGTAAGACCTGTTGTACGATTCGACTAGTTTCGGAAGCACATCTATGTACCTTCTGCCATGCGTGTGTGTCAGGTATCGCTAGATACGGTCACGAAGAGTCCGTATCACATGTTCTGCAATACTTGCTTTAACAGACGGATTCCGCACGGTTCGAAAAAGTATACCCTATTTTTTTAAAAAATATTTGAAAATACGAGTTCAAATATTCTTTACCACGGTCCGGTGGCGTGGGCTGCTCAGCCTCAAAACTTCTCGGAACGCATTGACAGCTGATCGGGCTGACTTGTTTTTCATAGGTCGGACCCAGACAAACTTGCTAAACACGTCCACTACTAGCAGCAAAAACACGAAGCCGTCGTTGTACGTTTTCAGACTAGTCATCTGGATCAGGTCACTCTCCCAGAGAGAGTCGATATTATCAACCGTAGATGGCCTGTGGATGAATTTTCTAATAGCGGGGCGATGTTTGTTGTAAGCAGGTTGTTTTTCAAGTCACTCTTCCACCTTTTTATTATCGACTTTACTGTGTGTGGCAACCGTCGCTTACCAGCGAAGCCTGCCACGTGTGCTGTGTCATAATAGATCATTTTTAGCTGTCGGTCGTTCATTTTCTCAGGCGCGACCATGGCACGCGCGTATTTCGCCTACCCTCACCGCTCTGGTAGTCTTCACTCTCGGAACCTTCGAAAGCACTCGTGTCAGGTCTCGGAGATAAGTCAGACAAATTTGACCTTGTCTTAAAAAGCGTTCGTACGCTGAGTGTATGGTGTTTTTTCGGTGGTGATACGAGGCTCCACAGTTCCCTATTTCCCACGTACTCGCGAGGAATGTTTACAGTTCTGAGAAGAGCTGCAAACTGGTGACGTCCTGGCGGGTTCGACGTTTTTCTCGAGCGCATCGCCTCGTTCACGAGATCGATGATGTTGGAGCTGGGTACGACCTCGCCATTCATCGTAACGACGCCTTTTTCATCCCATGAGAAAGTATTTTTCGGTAGGTTCTGCAAACTACGCAACAAAAGGCGTGCTTTCGTCTGATATTTGATGGGAACCGTTCCAAGTACAGCGTCCTCAGACACAGTGATCGGAGTTTCCTAAGGGATCTGCTGAGGCACCTCAGGCGCAGGCACCGACACAGGCTCCTGATTGTTTGCGACCAGAAAGCGAAGGAGAGCTTGTTGAAACAATTTCCACTTGTCCGAATCGTCAATGTTTTTAAGGTCAAGAATATCGCTCTGCTTCAGGTCGAGAAGCAGGTAACCGAAAGGTCTGCTCATCGCATCAAAGTACACATCTTGCAGAAACTTTCAGTTTTCCGGAAACACTTGTCGAGCCAGTTGTTGCACTTGCGCGCGATCTCGCGGATTTTTAAAAAGCACGAGGTAGTTCGTGTTAAGCGAGATGTCTCGTTGACCGCTTCCTTGGTGAAACATGTTTTGCGTGATGAACATGACACTCA